>DWLR01001215.1:0-19340 GCA_018246295.1 Papilio alexanor hazarajatica
TAAAAATAGATTTTTGTTTAGATATAATATTTTATATTAATTTTAAAATCCATTAATTAAATATGTTAATATATTTTACTAGTTTTTTTGAAATATAATGTTTTTTTAAGAAGATTTAATGTGAATTGTCTCCTTCAATATTATCAATGTAGCTTAGTCATGCTAATTTCTTTTTACTTATGATTTTAATTATCCCATCATTAAAATACCCTTAAATTTTATAATAAGTATGTAAAAATGAAATGTTTTTTTTCTATAGATATTTAATTAATGTCCTTGAGAGCACGAGTAGCTGGGCCGAAAATGGCCCATGTCCTTTATAATAAAAGTGGTAGTAATAATACATTAAATTTTGTCACACAAAAGTAAATTTACGTTGTTTTTAAACGATCTGATAACACAAACCGTCAACTTTTAAATTATAAACATTGAGATTTTGAATTCGTACCGTTTGAAACGTTTCGGAATTCGTGTCGCTTGACAGCGAGATTACGCAGGGTTTTAGGAAGTCATCAATCGGTCAATTCTGTATCTGGATGCCTTAGATTTAGTCGAAGCCTATGGTTACCTGTACTTTTACTTCCTAGTATATTCCCAGTCTTCCTTGGGAGTCATCTTTTGACGAAGGTTGACATTGTTTCTTTCCTGGACTTCTTCTACTTTAATTTATTGTATCTCTTTGTGAACATTCAGTTGCAATATTTGCATTAAAGTGCGCACGACATGATCAAGATTCATATTTTTAATGGTCGAAATTTTTTAAATTCAACGCATCACAACTTAGGCGCATTTTGGCGCATCAAGCCACTTCCAGCATTCATTGACAAACGTTGCGTGAGTGTCAGTAGCATTATCCTCATTACGGCGGCCGGTATGTTAATGATGCCGTTTCCAGTATCTGATGTGTCCGTGTGACCTTACACAAGATTTAAATTGACGTTACTTTACTCTATTTGACGTTTCGAGACAACGCTACTGATCATTGTCTTGAAGCTGACGGTAATAGAAATCTATTTTAGTTACCGTATTGCTTTGGCTATTTCGGATTAAAATCTGCAGATAAAGATTTTAAAATGTTATTATTAGTATACACAAATAAAGTAGTATGAATTGTATCATGATATAATTGTTAAGTTGCACTTAACAATAATTATAAATAAAATCAATAAACACTTACGCCCATCACCAATAGGAGCAGACAGTTTATAATTTGGCACCATCCTGGCACAACTCTCTTGCTTCTTCCCTCTCAATACATGTACACCCTCGTCGTCCCTATGTTAACTAAAACATTTTAGTAAAATTAATTAAATTCACTATTTTTTTCTCTTAGATTTATTCTATCTTCTCTGTTTGTAGGACGCCGCTCCGGTCCCCGCGGCGCAAGGCGGGCGCGCGCCGGCTGGGCCGCTCCGAGTTCAGCATGGACGACGACGACTACTCTCCCAGCAACTCCGTCACATCAGTCAACTCTCTGGCCAGCTTGCTGAAAGAGAAACTGCAGGTTTGACTCCAAAAACCATCTCAATCTAAGTGTTCATGAAGTTTATAATCAAATAAGACCATCGCTATTTGATCGTGAGTGTATCATCAATAATTAGCTTTTCTGTGTTTCGTCTTGTAACCGATGTTCCACTCACCTCTTTTTCGTACTTATGGGAATAAGTAAGTCTACGTTTTCTAGATGGATCGAAGATATATTTTTTTGATATACTTTATTGACTGCGTATTTTGTAGTGAGTACATAATCTACTGGGGCAAAATGATCTTATCCTCATAAGTTGGGACTCTCGTCTAGAAAGCGTAGACTTACTTAATCTCTCTGAATAACTTAATCTTAATCTAATCTGAGACTTTTAACCTTCACGCCTTATCTGTTCTGTGTTCTTAATGAACCAAGTTTACAAGTTCTCTAAATTTTCCATAGCCTACAGTCATCTGTTCTACGTTTCCACGATCTGAGCTTACCAGTTCTACTTTCTAGAGCATACCACAGAAGATGCGCAAAAAACCGACCGACTACAAGTTGCGCGCGTTCGTGGGTCTGATGTTCCTCGCTGTGGTGTTCTTCGTGAGCTTCGCCTACGTGCTTTACCACCAGCAGGCTCTAACCAAGGCCTACTTCGACACCGTGCAGTTCAACGAGCCCAAGAGACTCATCAGGATCTACAATAAGGATGAAGTCGAGATACTGAGAGCTAGTTTGGGTAAGTTCATAAAACGCAAGTGGACACTTAGACTAATAGAGAAGTTTTTGTCCAACGGCGAGTTTTAGTTGATTATACAGTATGATGATGAAAATTTATGGGATACAAATCACAAGTACCTAAAGGTTCTAAATCAGCTTAATTTATTGTTAAGCAGATGATACACTAGTATTAGATAGGGAAATGTACTGGGTCACTTTGCATTTTTGAGGATAATGTTTACAGGAACCGATTAAAATCATTGTCCTTATTTGAGATTTACCTTTATTGTTAATTGTGATAAATGACTGTGATAAATAGATGAATTTACCTTGATATTTGCTCATTAGTTAATTTCAAGGGAAGGTTGAAAGGATCAAATAAAAAAGAGTAACAAGAATGATCTGCAAGGATCTTACAAAAGTTGACAAAAGGACGTATTAAACGAACTTATTTCGACCAGATCGGTATCATACTAAAAAAAAGTCCATATTAAATGTAGACAATATTAGATGTGTTATCAGACGAGGTTGTATACGTATAGAAAATGCGAAATAGATACACCACGGCCGCGTTATATAATTATAAAAATGCATAATATCTACTGCTATCTTTTGCATTACATTTATAAAATTGTTTTCATCCCTCAGCTGTAAGTTTGGAGGGAGTGAAAAAGGCCTACCCGTGCCTGCCGGAGCACCGTGCGAAAGACGGCTCCGAGTGCCTGCAGTGGGCGCGCGCGCTAAGGCTCTACCTCAAGAGCCTCCCGCACGACCCCGGCCTTGACAACACCACCTGCTACTCCGTACACTGGAAGGCCTTACATTCAGGTCACATTGATACTAGTTAACTTGATTTTAAGACCACCCATTTCAATGTATAATATATGTACTCGTATGTAAGAAGATTTTATACATTTATATTTAAACTTAAGTTCAAAATGTTAATTTAAAAAATAATCTGGTCGACATTTTTCATGCGTTCGTCATTTCATCATTAACTATTATGTTCTACATATTACAGATATCACCCCTACAGACTGCTTCGACTGGAGTGACACCAAAGTCCACTGGTACGGCGGCGGTCAGTCGCTAAATCTGACCTGGCCAGTCAACACCGGCGTTATAGACTTCACTCCCTTCATAACTGGTGACATACAAAAGTCACAATGGAGTAACGCCTTGACACGGTACTTTATAAATTCTAAGGGAGCTGCCTTGATTATCGACGAGGAAACACCTTTGTACGTCTCTATTAATAATGGAAGAAAAGAGATATGTCTGAAAGCTAAGTATGACGATTTTGCATACGTGAATAAGGTTACGGAATTTCCAGAACTGCGATATAATATATGTACATCGAAAGATATGAAATCGCTCCATTCTTCTATACACAGCCATAGAAGGGCGCCGTTATGGGACGGCTTGAAACCGAAAGATATGCAGACCTTAGAGTCCCTAATATCAGAGCCCGTTTGGCAAATCGCACCGAGGTTCAAACACGAACTAAATGCCGAAACTATTTCCAAGTACACTGAAGATGTAATTAACTTGGGTTTTCTGAAACAAGGTCACGTGTTAATAAATGAATTCTGGCAGAACGAAATTGGTGACTTTATAGTTGATAAATCTCGCTTCGAAACATTGAATATTACCGTCGATAAGTTGCACAGAAGAGGATTCAAAGTAACATTTACTGTCCAGCCCTTCGTTAGCACGGAAAGCAAAAACTTTGCAGAGACGGTACAGAAAAGATTGCTCGTCAACGAAAGGAACGGCGATCGCAGAATACCAGCGCTAACCAGGTTCAAGTCCTCTCCTAGCGCCGGTGTGATCGACATCACGAACAACCGATCTGTTCCCTGGATACTGGATAAACTCCAGGCTGTGATAGATGAATACTTCATAGATTCGTTCTATTTCGACTTGGGTACGGCTTATGATATGCCACATTACTATCAATGCGAGAAGCAGTTGATCAATCCTGATCAATACAAGACAATATTTACGAAAACCTTCGAAAAGTCTTTGGATATAATAGGAGTGTCATCAGCGGTGACTTTGCCGCGGCCACCGATTTTTGTCTCTTTACCTCCGTTTGAATCTACTTGGGAAGCATTGAGACAAGTTATACCGACCATGTTGACGTATGGCGTGAATGGGTATCCATTTATAATGCCGGGCGCGGTGGGGGGCGATATTTATTGGCCAGGAAGCGAGCAATTTTTACCTTCATCAAAGGGATTAATGGAATCTAATGCAACAAACTCGACTCAAGAGAATGGAGTAGACTTGCCTGAAAGAGAATTGTATATGAGATGGCTTCAGATGGCGACTTTCTTGCCCGTAATGAAGTTTACTCATCTGCCGAGTAAATACAACGACGAGCGAGTGCTGGAAATGGCTAAGAATTTGACTTTGTTGAGGCAAAAACTGGTAAGCAGTGTTGTAATTATTCTGTTACTACATTTTAAGTTCAAAGGTGGTAGTAACCGGCGAGTGCGTATACACCTATACGTGATGTATGGATGTCGCAGAAGCGATAAAGATGTGCCAGGACTGTGCCAACTGAGAATTCGCAATCCTTACCTACCTTGGGTTACGAATGTTAATGTATATTTATTGTATTTTTGCAGATAACGCCGCTACTGCTGAAGTACAAGCGCGAGGCGCTGGAGGAGGGGTTGCCGCTGGTCCGGCCGCTGTGGCTGGTGACGGGCGGCGACTCTGCGCTGTCGGTGCGCGACGAGTTTGCCATCGGGGACGAGCTGGTGGTCGCGCCCGTGCTGCGCGCGGGGGAGACCAGCAGGGAAGGTAACGCAGTAACTTTTATGGTAGAAAGAGGTACACCAGCAAGTGGCATAAACTAAGTCAACATAAAACGCACACCTAATGACATTGAATGGGAAATTTGTGATTTAGATTTCAATGGTGAAGCTGAAACCTAGCAACCATAAAAACTGCGCAATGGTAGGATTTTGTGTTTGATGGATGGTTATCGATGTCCATTGGTGGTAATTATTTAATGTTCCATGAGTAGGTGATCATTGCCTTCTGTTATGGTATTGCTGTAACATTTTTTCCTGCAGTATACCTCCCTGCGGGACTGTGGCAGGACGGTATCGACGGTTCGCTGCGCAAGGGCAGTCGCTGGATGCACGACTACCGCGTGCCCGTCGACCGCGTCGCTTACTTCATTCGCAAGCCTGATGACATGAGGTTCAAATGATACTGATCTTCGGGAAGCCGACCTGGTTCAATAACAGTCATTTTAAGTTTATGACGCGTGACAGTGATGTTATATAGTAAGGTTTTTCACTTCAAATTCGAAATCTTGCATTTCAAATTCGACCTTTCAAAAAAAATTTAATTCGGGTGATGTTTTGATAGGTAAAAAGGCCGATTTTGATATTTTAAAAAGCTAAAATTGATTTACAAAATGCTGAATGAAAAGTGAAAAATCTGTGTACTATATATGAACAGAATGTAGTATACACCAGTAATCCTAACGTTCTTGACGTTCTAAATAATATTCACAAATTGTAAATAATGTAGGAAAGTTTATTCTTTTAATTTTATAGCCACTGTACGCTACGGAAGCAGTGGAATACTCAACGCTTTAAAAAAGTTATTTGAAATAATGATCTCTCAGCATAAATATTTAATACTATAAGGATGTTATTTGTTCACAAAGTATCTTGCTTGGGTTTTTTCAGAATATTTTCGAATACTAGCTTAGTTAACAATCATATGAAATGTTCAAAAATTTTACAAAACATCTTGTTTTATGGGTGCATACTCTCTTAAATCTAACACATTTTTTTTTAAATTAATAATGTTTATAGTTTATAAGCAAGACATGTAACAAGATGCGATAATTTTACTAAGAGATATAAGAAAGAAGCAGATGTTTTCAATGTATCGACGCACCGCTGTCATGCCGCATGGAAATATCACTCAATATTTAAGTACAAACGTTAAAATTGTGTAACACTCGATAAATCTGTTATAGTAATTTTCCAATTCAAACAAACACATTCCAATTTACTTTTGAAATAGTCCTGAAAATTAAATATTGGATATTTGTTGACATATGCTAGTAAAAAATTTCCTCCTCACCTCATTTTCGAAATTTTGTCAATGGTTATTTAATCTTTTGATATTGCCTTTTGATTGTGAATCTTAAGCTATTTAAAATAAATGAAAATAGTCTATTGTGACACGAAACACAATCCAGTAGTATGTGGTTTGTTTCTTCTTAACATTAAATCATTGTTTACTTGGCATGTGCTACATAAGAGAGACCAAAGGAAGTACATGTTTTAACATGTTAAAGTAAGTTTAATGAAAATCTTTAAGAAATTATGGTTAACCATAATTTCTTGAAGACTTTCTTGACTTGAATAACATCATCCTTTTATTCTATGTTGAGATTTTTTTTGTTTAGACTTGCTTTTATGTAATAAAAATTAAACATATAACATACGTAATTTATTGAGATTATTGTTATTTAAGTAGTTAATAATTTTCACTATACAGGCTGTGCTGATTATTTGTCCCGTTAAATTATTTAAACATAACGGAACAATATTAAAGTCTATTTATTTTTTAAATAAACAAAATATCTCTGATTTTAAGAAACGGTCTCAAAACATAATACGTTTTGATACCGTTGCTTAAAAATCTGAGATAATTTAGTAACAGAAACTTTTAATTTATATTTCAAAAGTAGAAGAAAACACGAAAATACAGTCACACAATTATAACTTTGTAGGTATAATTGTGTGACTATGTGCGTATTGTCCTCGTTAAAAACTAACTTGTGATATTGTGTCTAAATTTAATTTACTTATTTGACTTCATACTTAACAGCCTGTATGTAGAATTGAACCTTTTATATTGATTTTACAATTCGTCGTTTTTCTCATATAACCATTGCAACAGTCTATGGCGCGTACGAGATTAAAACGAAACAAATTCGGTACAATTGTTCATTCCGTACCAAATACCAAAAAAATAAATATTGTGAGCTTTTTGATTTGCTTAATATTACTTTATATATATATATAAAGTATTATTTAATATTCAGTATGAACGTGATTAGAACGAATTAAATTCAGTAGAATATGATTCGTTCAAATCGTATAAATATTAACTAATGAGTAAAACGTACGCTACGAAATATTTTAGTAAGCTTAGTATTAACTTGTTGCTGAGTGTTTTGTATCGTATAAAGTGGATGTTCAACAAAAATTACATCAACCAAAGAAGTTTGTTACACAATGAACTTAGCTGAAATAATTTGTTTCAGATAATTAGCTATATTTTATTCAAATAAATACTGTTGTGAATCTAGTCTTATAGGTGTGTATTATTTATTTATTCCCGTTTATCTCTGCCTACCCCTTTAAGTCACAGGCGTGATAGATAAGGTTTATCGTCGTATGTTGTTGTATCGTTATAGATGTAATCCACTTCAATCCCCTTCCTAACCTTTTCATTCTTTCGTTATGTGTTTCATTCTCTTTTCTCTAGAAAGACTAGCAATATATACGTGCAACTTTTGTAAATATTGAAGATGTTCATAACCGGTCATTAACCGGTAAATTACGCACTTTTTACGGCCAGCCTGACGTCAACTCTCCACAGGAGAGTTGAAGTCAGGCTGGCTTCCAGGTTGTTTCCATTGCATGATATTTCTATAGTATATGATTATCAAATAAAGACGTGATGTTTTTGAAATATGTTTATTAGTTGAATGACTTACATTTCCACCAAACACTCAGAATGGATATAAGATGCGACTGATACAATGTAAGGGATTTCTTATTTTATTATCTTTAAAAATTACACATTTCGGTTACCGATATAAGAACTAATACATAAGATGTCGCTTCATTACATAAATTATTAAACATGTCAATAACAACGCCAATCTAATTTCATCCTACGTACAGGTAGAAAACAATACCTATGTTATCTATTTATATTTTATTTAGGTTAAAATGTCAATCGATATGCAAATAAGATAAAAATGTACATATAACTTTTTACGATTTTAAAGACTTTAGGATTTAAGTTTGTTTTAGATACGAAAATAAAGTTACCCATTAATATCACAAGAAGCTGACATATTTTTGAGGAAATTAAAACGCAGAAAATGTAGCTCACGGAACGATTGTTCAAAATCATATAACATTATATTTAATGTCTTATTTATTAAAAAAAAATATAAATATCATAGTAAGTGTTTGGAAATCGTTACATTTCATAAAAATGTTATTGAATACTGCAATAGAAACATTTTCTTAGCACTCCCGTTCTTAGCACCACTCAGCGATAATACACATCTTATCGAACACTATCTCACCTCTCTTTACTAATGCTCTATCTTATACAAACAAATTGGTTTTAGGTAAAATAGAATAAACATGTTTAATAAGAAATAATCACGATTGAAAATAATAAGATTAATTGATTTGTCTAGAATTCATAGTTATAAAACGAATGCTCTTAATTAATTAAATTAATTACTACATTAAGTTACATTGTCTAGGCAAATAATCACTTGGTAGAGCTCAAAAGGTGTTAGAAGAAGCAAAGGTCGGAAGAATACAACATTTAATAATTTTAATAACGATTTATTTTCCGGAGCTATTGATGTTCACTAAGCTGATACAATTCTTACTTTAATAACATTTTTAATATTCCTAATAATATGCATTAATTAGAGATCTAGCTATAAAATACAATAGTTAAAGTTTCGGGTTTGTTGGCGTGGCGCGAGCCGCGGGGCGCTGCTAACAAAATACGAAGCCTTAACGAAATTATTCGGAACATTCTCGAAATTATTTCTGTCTTCGTCAGCGATGCATTCTATGAAAGTTCGAAAATGACACTAATTTAAACTCACACAAAGTAGATAGTACACGTCTGTTTAACTAATATAAAATAAAGACTAAAAGAGGGAGCGAGGCTACCTCTGGCAGAAGAGTAGAGAATGCATCTATGACGAGTCGTTTGTAAGACATTAAGACCCCTCCCTGTTTAGTTCCGCCCAAACAACTAGATAAAGCGTAAATTCACATAAACAAAATATATTTCATTGTGCACACACGAATCAATACATCGATTAAACACATACTATATTATATTATTATGCTCCTAAAAATATTATCTCATTCGTACAGATGGATACATAAAAAAAATATATAGACATATATTCAATACGATATTTATTAAAACATTTAAAAGGTTGCTTTTTAAAGATATTTTATTGTGCTGGTGCCAGTACACTGATTGTTTATTTATTTTTTCTGTGGTTACAATACGCTGGCTGAGAAAGCAAGGATGGCGGCATGTCCGCTTATCATTATGGATGACTTAAAATTAATTGACTTCTAACCTCAACTTGAAATGGAGAAGAACTGAGGATTCACTTTACAAATGAACAAAGCCGGCGGCTTGCACTAGACTAAATGTTAATGACGACATACGCTCACTCCATTCGAACTCAAGGACCGGAGGACAACATCTAATTGAGAATATCATTATATTTAATACAGCAAAATTTATTTAAAATCCCTTTGAAAAAAGTTAAAGAAAGTCATATCGTAATCGGATATAGGAACGAAAAAATATCAGTACATCAGTATACGTCAAATCGACTAGAAATTTACAAACAACGTCGTAAAGGAGCAAAACATCCACGCAACCAACATAGAGGTAACAACAGAGATTTAATAACCATCGACTGATCGTTTAGCCGAAAAGAGTTTTTAAATAATATCCTTTGCAACTCTTTCGGAATAATAGGCAACAAGCAGACCTCAAATAAAAACAAAGGTAAATAGATTGTTCATTTGGTAATAATAAATATTTAGTTCTAATAAAACATTTTTATATGGATTAAGCTCTCTATCGATTTAGGCTCGTCGTAAGTCTAGAAGGACACAGATGACTTCTGTGTAGCACGGGGGACCGCGGCGTCCGGCTCGAGTCTGCGGCGTGGGGCGTGGGAACTCGTCTTAGGAATGCAGGCTTTTCCTCAGTCGATTCCTGTCGCCCTGACATCGGCAGGTGGTCGACGTGGCAGAATATTTGTGCTCCGACACGGCGGCCGATTGCTACATCTATTATATCTACAAAAATGGCAGGGAAGCTCGGATTTTAAAGTAACGCAGGGGGAATGATTCTCACCTCACAATTCTTTAACCTAACTGTTCTTAATACAGTATTGCGAAGTTATCTTTGCCATTCTAGATTCATTAAAAAGTTATGTTGATTCTAAGAAACAATAACATATAGAGATCTTCGACACCGACGAACGATGCACATCTTTAGAAGACATCAAGTTACATTTAATTAAAACTTTAATTGTAGAAAACTTGTTCAATAGTTGACAGTGGTTTACCCTATCGGGTGTCATATGAACCGCACAGACGTCCTTTTCAAAAAGCGCTCAATTAAAAAGCAATCGTATAATAAATATTTTTTGTACAATATAATATTCTCTATTTAGAATTTATGCGTTAGCAAATAATTATCAAAAATTTAGACATTTACATAAGCGGTGTTTTGGCTAAACAAAATGGACTGGTTACGCTAAATATCATGTATAAAAGCTCTACTGATTTGTATAAGACCAAATTTAAAATTACTCAGAAATATATTTTAAATGGCATGCTAATATTTATGACGTTACTAGAAAACGGTTTCATTAGAAAAAAATGGACGTTTCTGTTCTTAGGTCGAATACTTGGTTAATGATATACTGTTGGAGAGGACTATGCCGTTTAGGATTCGTTTGTCCGAGGTCGCTCGCAGTACGCACAATGTCAATCGTTGCCGTGTTAACACTTAATTTATCAAACTCCTCAACAGTCTGTTGTTTGCATTACAATATCACAAAGTCTACTATTTGCGGACGATTTCATGCGAAGCGGTGGCTCAAATCGATCAATGCGAATGTTTTTGAATGCCTCTTTTTATCACAGTCCTTTTATTTCCTACAACAATTAATTACTCTTTGGTTCCATCATTCAAAAACATCCGAACATTGGCGGCTCACTTTTTCGATGAGAAATCCACAAATAGACCCGAAACCTAGAATTCGAGCCTGTAGGCGGCACAGGATGTCTCGTGGTCTTGCAAGTTGATAGTGCACCGCGACGCTGACGGCGACAGGTCGATCTTGTATTTCTCCAATGCCTCCTCGTTCTCAGTCACCCAGTAGCCCAGCACGTCAGTGTCGTATGTAGGGATGATGGTTACTTCTAAAATAGAATGCGATATTAATTATTGTTTGCTACACAAAAGCTGTATATTAAACACAAGTTTACTGCGACCTACCTAAATCTTTATCTTCCCACGTCTTTTTAGCGTCAAGTAGAGCATTGTATATTTCTTTTGAGGGCTCGGTGCCTGAGAAGACGTAATAACGAGCTCGGACACGTTTAAAGAATTCCACCGCAGAATAATAAGAGTTGCCGTGGTGAGGAACATACGTGAGTTCCATGTATACTGGACTCGCCGATTTCTTTTTGTTTGGTGACTCGGACGCTTTGTTTTTCAAATCTTTACTTTTCTCTTGATTTAATTTGTTCTTGATTTGCACGTTTGAGCTGGGTCCATGCTTTTTCGGAGTGCTTTTGCCTTCCCCTTGTGTTGTGGGTGGTTGAATGGGACTAGGGAGACCTAAAGGCTTGCCCCAAGATTCTATAGGATCTTTCTGTACATTTTGACTTTTTGATTTTGCTTCCTGTCTCGTGTCACTAAAAGAAGTTGTAACAGATGATTTTTTTGATTCAGATTTAAGATCCTTTAATGTAATCGTGCTTTCTTCTGTTGTGGACAGTTGATGACTCATACCAGAATGAGTTTGTTGGTCCAATTCGTATTTAGCTGTGATACTAGAAATAACATCAGATCCGCTAACTTTTTTATGTTCTTCTATGGCCTTTTCGAAATGTTCATCGGCTTCTTTAAGGAACGTAATGTCGGACTTAAATAATTGTTTTTTAATGTCTGACTGTTGCCCTGTTGATTTGATCATTCTCTCAGTAACTTGAACTTCAGACTTAAGGTCGGAATGAGTAGAAGAGGTACAAGAATCAGTATCACCAATATGACTTATATGCACGGATGGTGACGTGTCTCTATATGTTATGGACTCATACTCGGATTTATACTCGGGCAAGTCTTGATAAGACTCCGATAGCTGTGACATTTTTGGATCAAGTTCAAAGCTTACATTTGACCGCGGTGAGTGTGCAATTTGAGATTTTGTACTACTTGGACTCATCTGGCCATCGTCATCGCTATAGTATATGCCACTGCTTTCGGTACCCCATACGTGCGTCGCTGCTCGGGATCCTCTGGAACTTATATCTGACGGTGGAGTTGAAATTCCAGGATGATCGAGATCATCACTGGCAGCGGAGGAACTACGTATATCTCCTGTCTTTGATGAGAGTTTAGAATACGATTTTTCACTCTCGCCTGTGTCAACAGTTTCTTCATACTCTTCTTTAATTTCGGAAATTGTTGTTTTTGTTGACTTTGTAGTTTTGATTATACCATCACTGCCTTTACTTACAGTAGTTGTTTCAACAGTGATCTTTATTTTTTCAGGGGATATTACTTCTTTTGTAGTAACAACAGTGACTGTCTGGGTTATTTCATTATTACCTTCTGTTATGACTTTCGTAAAAGTTTCCGTATCCGTAGTTATTTCTCCTACCGGAGAACGCTGCTTTTTTCGTTTTTCAACTAAGTTCTTACCATTTTTATCTTCAAGAATCAAATCATCGATTTTTGGCTTCTCTTCTGTAGAAGCTGGTTGTGAAACAGTAATTTTTTCTAAGTCCTCCGGGGACCAATCTTCTAGACAAGTACCGGGAGGCAGATATGTGATTTGAGTTCGAATATCTTTTGTAGTCTCAATTGTACCATTACTACGAACGTTTTCAGTCACCGTTTCAGTTACAGTTTTCACAGCGATCTCGCTAGTTTCGTTGTTCTTAAATTCTTCTTTTGTAGTGTAAGTTGTTATATTTCGAGTAATGTTTTCATTACTTTCCGTTATTATGTTATTAGATTGCTTATCAACTGAAGTTTTGATTTTGCCTGTGGGAGTTAAACCATTCAGAGCGGCCTGTAGATCGCTATCAGTAGTTTTTTGATATTCAGATATTGTAATTTTAACATCTTTTGTGGTTTCGATTGAACCATCAGGGTATTCATCTACGGTAGTTGTTTCAACTGTAGTTCGTACTCGTTTAATATTTTGGTTATTACTAGCCAAGGTTTCACGTTTTGTTTTTGTAGTGATTGTCCGTTGAACTGTTACCAAGCCTTGTTGGAAAGTTTCATTCTTTATATCCAATTCTTCATTTGTATCCTCCACAATTTCTGTATCATCAATCTGCGATTCTGGAACATCCATATCGTCTTCATATTCAGACGACATTGTTGGCAAAACATCAGCAATTGATATTTTCTCGCTCCTTTCTGTTACAAATGTTCCATCTGGGAA
The DNA here is from genome assembly GCA_018246295.1 of Papilio alexanor hazarajatica. Classification (NCBI taxonomy): domain Eukaryota; kingdom Metazoa; phylum Arthropoda; class Insecta; order Lepidoptera; family Papilionidae; genus Papilio; species Papilio alexanor. The sequence continues at coordinate 13,722 of DWLR01001215.1, forward strand.
TTCATCTTCTGTTACAGTTTCGACAATAATTTTAAGTTTTCTTGATCTTGTTGAAGTTCTTTCATATTCTTGCTTTGTAGTTGTAATTGTTATTTTTCTAGATATAGTAATACCATTCTGATCAATTTCTTGCAAATCATAACTTTTCGTGATAATAGGTTTTCCGATTTTGATAAATTCCTTTAATGTTTCTTCAAGCGTGTCATCTTCGTAGTCTGCTATTGATACTCTAACGTCCTTAATTATATCAACAGCGCCATTAGGTGAAGTAGACTCAGTTACTGTTTCGACTGTAGTTTTAATTTTTTTGGTTAAATCTTCAGTTGTTATTACTTCCTTCGTAGTAGTTGTTGTGATTACTTGCTGAATTTGTATTCCATCTTCGAGAACAACATTTGTTCTTTTTTCTATTTTAACATCATGTGTAGGTACATCTTTCTGATTTTTTTCTTTTGAATCAATTTCTAATACAGATGTAGATGTATCTACAAAAGTACGCGATGAACCGTCCGGAAGCACATCTGTTGTTGTAACAGTTTTTATTATTTTTTGTTTTAATGTAACGCCTTGATCATTTGAATAATTAGTCTTGTTAATTTTTGTAGATACTGACCGTTTTATTAATAAATCATTTTGAACTATGTCCTTTATTTCCACAGTTTCTGTTTCTTCTGGTTCACCAATTTGCGTAAGATCTTTTAGTATTGCGTCAATCTTAGTGCTTTGTGAATTATCTTTGGATTCCTTATCTAAAGTGCTACCTTCAACGTGTACATTTTCATCTAATATCGAAACCTTTTCATTTGTTTTGGTAATTACCGAACCATCTGGATACTCATCTTCTGTAATTGTTTTTACAGTTGTTTTTGTTCTTTGGAGCGTTTTAGAAATATTGGTATAACTTTGAACGGTCGTTTTAACAGTAATTTTCCTTTTTATAGTTACACCTGACTCAATTATTGTTTGTATTTCTGTTTTTGTATCTTCGTGCGGTTGTCCTACTTCTAAAAACTCATCAGAAATATCATCTTCTGGTTGACTGTTATAATCCGAAATAGATATTTTTACATCTTTTGTAACTTCAGTTATTCCGTCTGGTAAAATTGATTCAGTAACCGTTTCGACAGTAGTTTTAATTACTTTCTTTGTTTTATCTCGCGTACTTAAGATTTTTTTCGTAGTTGTTGTTGTTATGATTTGCGAAACATTTATACCATTGACAAATGCATCCTTTTCTTGACGCTGTACGTCAACAGTCATATCTTCTTCAATCATGTATTCTGAAAGATCTAAGGTTTCTACGACATCATCTTTCTCTATATCTTCTAGAGACGTACTGGTATCAATCTTAGTTTGCGTAGAACCATCGGGATATTCATCAGTGGTTTTGACTACCGTTACTGTCTTTAATTTCCTTGGAATATTTTGACTATCACCATATCTTGATTTCGATATTTTTGTTGTAATTGTACGATTTATAACAACACCATCACATGTGACTGTTTCAGTTTTAGTAAAAACGTTTTCTTCGGGCTCTTCCAAAATTGAAAAATCACACAGTAATTTATCCAAATTATTACTTGAATCGAAAGTTACCTCTTCTGTTTTGACTTCAACATTTTTTTGTACATCTTTCGTACCGTCTGGATATTCTTTAGTCGTATTTGTTTCCACTGTGGTTTTAATAATTTTTCTATTATCATCGATTCGTATGGTTTCTTTCTTTGTTGTTGTAGTAATAGTTTCTATGATATCTACGTTATTTTCCTTTATAATTTTCTTGTTCACATCAGTATCTATAACTACAGCTTCAATGCTGTCTTCGGTCTCTTCATCTTCTTTGATATAAAGTGATTTTTCTTTTTCTGAGACCGCTTTCTCGTTGTAGCTTTCTTGCGTTTGATAGCTATATTCTGAATCAGATTTGTCATCACCATGCTCAATGTACATTTTATCTAGTTTTCTTTCTCTGTCATACAAATCCATCTGAGAAGTTGATCTCAGACTTGAAGAACATTCTGATAGTAATGTCTGAGTATCGGTGGTAGTACTTATTGAACCATCTGAACTTTTACTAAGAGTTGTCGTTTCAATAGTAGTTTTAACGTTTTGAGGTGTGCCATCTTCTCTAGAAATAATTTCTTTTGTTGTTACTGTAGTTACTGTTTGCGTTACAACATTGTCACCATCTTTAATTATTTTTGTTACAGTGTCTGTTTCTGTTTTAATTTTCCCCATAGATTGCATAAGAGATAAAGTATCTTCGTCGTCTGTATCGCTTTTAAATGTTTTGGGTACCTTTTCTGTAGATGTTGAAATTTTTTGTGTTAGTACATCTTCGCCTACATGTACAATTTTTGTTATCGTTTCTTCAGCTCCCTGTAACTTGTCATATTTCACTTCGCTTTGAACACCATCAGTCAGTTTTATGTCTTGTAAAGTACTAGGTATTTTTGGTAAGGGACTGACTGGTACGGTAGGTGGAGTTGAAACTCTTTCAACTTTTGTACTAACGTATTCAGTTTCTTCTGTTTTAATTCCCTGTTGTGTGCCTTCATCTTGGAATGCTGTATAAATAGTTTCAACAAGCTGCGAACCAGGTTTTAGTGTAATTGCATCAATTGGTTTATCTTTTATCTGTTCAAATGTATCAAGTTTAATCTGTTCGCGTTCTATTTGAGATAACTCAATGTTCACATCTGAACGTCCCTCTTGCTTGCTATCAACAAAACTCGTGTGTTGACTGCTTGACGATTCATTATTGTCACTATAGCTACCAAATTCACTAGTAATTACTTTATATCCACCAGCTGTTATCATCGATTGGTCTAATAAATGCCTCTTTATTGATTTTTCTGAACTTTCATAGCTGTACTTCTCCTCGGTGCTGACTTCTCTTGAAATATCCTCAGAACTGCTACCTTGTAATAAGGAATGAGTAAAGCTGTCCCTATCAATAATTCCGCTATCGATTGTAGATAAAGAACCCAATTTATCGTCACTTTCTTTCAGATTTTCATCAATTAATCTATCAGGTTTTGTGTCATATTCATCGTAGAAACTTTTTTCTTTAGATAACAATTCTCCAGTTTCTTTGATATGTTTTACGAATGAAGATTGAATGGTTACATCGCGCCACATATCATCATTTTTGGTTTTAAGATCAGGACAGTCAATTTTTTCTACAAGTATTGTTTCCTTGGTCCCGCCCTTAGATTCAAATTTAGAAGACTGGAAGTGGCCATTAACATAAACTGTATTGTTGATTATCCCCTTACCAGCCGTAATAACATTTTCTGTCTGGCTTACTACCTCTTCGTGTGAAGTTTTAATCGGACTGGTGATTTCAGTTGTATCGACAGGGCTAGGCTTCTTATCTGCTGCAACATCAACCTTTTCTTTTTCTGCCAATGGACTAGGAATCTTCTTACCTAACTCTTTAGGTTCTTTTAAGAATGGGGTTTCGGGAATTATTATCTCTACAGGAGTAATAATCTTGTGTTCATCAAGAACTGCAGGGATTGGTTTTTCAACCTTTTCTGTTGTGTCAGCAGGACTTGGCGTCTTCTCTGCTATAAAAGCGATCTTTTCTTTTTCTGCCAAAGGACCAGGGATCTCCTTGCCTAAAACTTTAAGTTCTTTTTCGGTAGGCGCTTCTGTGGTTATTTTCTCTTCCAAAGAAGAAATGATCTTCTGTTTATCAAGAACTGCAGGGATTGGTTTTTCAACATCTTCTGTTGTGTCAGCAGGACTTGGCGTCTTCTCTGCTATAAAATCGGTCTTTTCTTTTTCTGCCAAAGGACCAGGGATCTCCTTGCCTAAAACTTTTAGTTCTTTTTCGGTAGGCGCTTTTGTGGTTATTTTCTCTTCCAAAGAAGAAATGATCTTCTGTTCATCAAGAACTGCAGGGATTGGTTTTTCAACCTTTTCTGTTGTGTCAACGGGACTTGGCGTCTTCTCTGCTATAAAATCGATCTTTTCTTTTTCTGCCAAAGGACCAGGGATCTCCTTGCCTAAAACTTTAGGTTCTTTTTCGGTAGGCGCTTCTGTGGTTATTTTCTCTTCCAAAGAAGAAATGATCTTCTGTTCATCAAGAACTGCAGGGATTGATTTTGCAACCTTTTTTGTTATATCAACAGGACTTGGCGTCTTCTCTGCTGTATCATCGATCTTTACTATTTCTGCCAAAGGACTAGGTATCTTCTTACCTAAAACTTTAGGTTCTGTTTCGGTAAGCGCTTCCGTGGTTATTTTCTCTTCTAAAGAAGTAATGATCTTCTGTTCATCAAGAACTGCAGGGATTGGTTTTTCAACCTTTTCTGTTGTGTCAACGGGACTTGGCGTCTTCTCTGCTATAAAATCGATCTTTTCTTTTTCTGCCAAAGGACCAGGGATCTCCTTGCCTAAAACTTTAGGTTCTTTTTCGGTAGGCGCTTCTGTGGTTATTTTCTCTTCCAAAGAAGAAATGATCTTCTGTTCATCAAGAACTGCAGGGATTGGTTTTGTAACCTTTTCTGTTATATCAACAGGACGTGGCGTCTTCTCTGCTGTAGCATCGATCTTTACTTTTTCTGCCAAAGGACTAGGTATCTTCTTACCAAAAACTTCAGGTTCTGTTTCGGTAGGCGCTTCTGTGGTTATTTTGTCTTCCGGAGCAATAGGTATCTTTTGTTCCACAGCTTTATCAGGACTCGGTGTTTTCGCTTTCATAATATCGTCAAGAGGAATCTTTTCGTCAAGAACTGTAGGGATTGTTATTTCAACCACTTCTTTGGTGTCAACTGGGCTCGGAGTCTTCTCTGCAATAACTTCGGTCTTTTCTTTTTCCTCCAAAGGACTAGGAATCTTCTTAACTAATTCTTTAGGTTCTTTTTCAATCAGGGCTTCGGGAGTTATTTTCTCTTCTGGAGCAGTAATCTTGTGTTCATCAAGAACTGCAGTGATTGGTTTTGCAACCTTTTTTGTTATATTAACAGGACTTGGCGTCTTCTCTGCTGTAGCATCGATCTTTACTTTTTCTGCCAAAGGACTAGGTATCTTCTTACCTAAACCTTTAGGTTCTGTTTCGGTAGGCGCTTCCGTGGTTATTTTCTCTTCCAAAGAAGTAATGACATTCTGTTCATCAAGAACTGCAGGGATTGGTTTTTCAAACTTTTCTGTTGAATCAACAGGGCTTGACATCTTCTCTGCTATTAAAGCGATCTTTTCTTTTGCTTCCAAAGGACTAGGAACCTTCTTCAGTAACTCTTTAGTTTCTTTTTCGGTAGGCGCTTCTGTGGTTATTTTGTCCGTCGGAGCAATAGTTATCTTTTGTTCCACAGCTTTATCAGGACTCGGTGTTTTCGCTTTCATAATATCATCAACAGGAATATTTTCGTTAAGAACTGCAGGGATTGGTATTTCAACCGCTTTTTTAGTGTCAATAGGGCTCGGAGACTTCTTTGCTATAACGTCGGTCTTTTCTTTTTCCTCCAATGGACTAGGAATCTTCTTACCTAATTCTTTATGTTCTTTTTCAATCACGGCTTCTGGAGTTATTTTTTCTTCCGGAGCAGTAATCTTGTGTTCATCAAGAACTGCAGGGATTGGTTTTTCAAACTTTTCTGTTGTATCAACAGG
>DWLR01001216.1:0-19330 GCA_018246295.1 Papilio alexanor hazarajatica
TACGCGAAAGAACACACACATTTAGGGTAAGAGCTAAAGTTTCATTGCCGGGCTTATGGAAGGAAGGAAGGAAGGAAAGATGGTGTACGTATTTATATATTACAAAATTAAGCAAATATACGACAAATTAAAGGTACATTGCACCCGGTGTTAAGTGGTGATGATGACATCACTGACGATGACGTTAGTTTGCGTTAGCATAGTAAATGTTTCAGTGTTTCCTTAATTAGATGTCGACTTATTATCAAAAAAAACTTACAAAAGCGTAAAATTCTAACAGCAATGGCGGCGTTATTAATTATTTCGAACAAGGTTGTAAATTACGATGATGATTTGTTGTAAATTAGGCAAGAACAAATGATTAAATCTTTATACTTATAAATCATTTCAAAATTTTATTTCAAATATTTAGATTGTTTAAATAAGCAAATGTCAAGTACATTTACCAGTAATGAGTCGATATTTAATATGAAAACACCACAGCGATTAAATTTAACATTTAATTTCACACTCAATGTATATGATAGATACCTAAGACTTTTAGAAAAAGTTCAAACATGTAAACAAAACAAGTAATTAAAAATCTCTTAACTTTTTTTTTCACAAAAACAAAACCGACTTCAAATCTATAATATAATTAAAGGATTTTTAAAGAATAAGAAATAGAAAAAGCTTCATTTACAATATCGCTTGCTATAGTAATGACAATAACAACTTTTTGACAGGTGCTATTTATTATCGAAATTAATGAGCAATTTTGGGTATATCTTTGTTACTCAAAGTCCAATTAAATTCAAAATTAAAAGGGAAGTACTTGCGAATGACCCTAACATTTTTGAAATCACTTCGGAAATGTCGAAGTTCTGTAGCAACAACCATACAAAAAGTAAAAAAAAAATACAACCCAATTGAGATCTAATTTTTTTGAAGTCAGTTCAAAAGTATTTGATTTCCTCGTACATATTATAAATTGCGTGAACGTGATTGTCTGTACTTTATGGACGTTACAACATGACATTTATCCATGATACTTACAGATTGGATAGTGCTGAATGAAATGTATTCGACCATTTATCGTGTCATTCATATCGCTTAAGATATTTTTTTGGCTTAGGATCTAGTCAACTGAACTTAGATTGCGTAGTAAATAAACAACGCCTACTTTTAGAGACCAGTTACAATTCAAAACAATTTTGACCTGGATGAATATACCAGAAACTCCAATAGACATTAGACTCATAAAAAAACGATTAGACCCGTCCACACACATATGTCGCATCATGTTCTCACGATTCTCTATTGGTTTTCATATCAATGACCGCCGCCCACGCCTCCACTTTCATTTCGGGCCACGTGATCGAGTCGGACAGGACCATCCTTCACTTATATTGTGCGACCACTTTGAAGAGATCGAGTACCATCGCCATTCACGGCCAAAGGAATGTCTGCTCGAGGCATTGGATTTGCATTATTGTCACTTCCATCCGTCATAAGTTCAATGGCGCGTATTGTGTTGAAACACAAAGATGTTTTGATATTATATCTCGCATCCACTCCATGCAAAACATTCACAGTACGTCAATATTATTGTTAAAATGTTACTGAACCTTGTATATGCAGGATATGAGGACTTGAAGATTTCGAAAGTCGATTAAGTATATCTATTGTGACTAAATAATGATATTAGTAGATCATACGTCAGTTAACCATAAATATGCAAAATTAAGGTATTGTATGTTAAAAACGAGCAAGCGTATTGCCTGGCATTATGTGGCCCTGCTACACATCTACCACCCAAAACAATCGGAAAGTTTACAGATGCGTTGTCAGCCTGAAAAAGGAGTAAAGTAAATAAATATAAATCCGTTAAGATTTTTAAAACTAAAGAGTTAATTGGGAGGTTAAGAGTTAAGGCACATACAGTTACAGGCCAGCCGCCCGATTGTTGACAATGCGCACGATACGTGTTTGTTTTCTTCGTTCTCTTCGGTGCTATCCCTTACAATAGTTAGTCTTGCGAACCGGATTGAATTAGGGTTACTGGGTGTGTAAACCAGATGCAATTTAGAAGTAGAAATATCACTGTTTTAGTCGGGACGCTTCTCTCTCTCTCTTTTTCTATATTCATGCAACAGTTACTGTTTCTGCTGCTATCTTCACAACATCAAATCTGTTTCTTATTTTGCTATTACTTTGAACACTCATACTTCAAGTCAACTCATTTATTCCCCTGCAAGCCAGACGTCTTTCCTCCAGTATTTCTGATTCTAAATATAGGAAACATTGATGATGCTATCTGTGTTGACTTTCACACGTGGCACAGGTGAGGATGTGTTGGAATTACAGGTAAACTATTTTTTTTTTTAGTTTTATCAATTTTTCGAGTTGAAATGAGTTCGAATGTAAATTATCATTTCTTTTTTTCTTCAAAAATTCTAAAAATTCTAAAAAGTCTAATCGAATTTTACAAAGTCACGTTCACAAACGAATGAATGATTGTATTTTATTATATAACAGCATCATAGATATATCCGTAATGAAAAGCGTACGTCCATATCAAATCATTCAAATTACACACCCATCCGGTGTTTGCCATTGATTAATGGCAACTCAATTTCCTTAATTGATGCAATTATAACTTCTTTAAAACAGTTACCGATAATTAACACACGGAATGAATGGCATAGGAGTATAAATCTTCACAAAGACTATGTATATATTTAGATCTATACTTGGACCAGAATGTAGTCTTAATCTGCGACCTGAACACTCGTAAAACCAGAGACGACAACGGGTAATGAATGAGTCGACTTCAGCGGGAAATAACGGGAAACAAAAATCAAACAAAATAGGTGTGACTCTCTGATTACTTTTCCATCAAAGTAGTGTCATCGTGCTCATCCTCTGCCCCTGCCCATCATCGCCTAAACCTCCAACCCGTTGTCCTAGGTGAACGATGTGGAGCGTTACTACGCGACATGATGCGACCAATACTAAATGCGCGACAGATTACATCGACTATTTGATATTTTCGCGTTGCATAAAATCACGTCGCGTCACGTAGCCATTGCCGCGTTCGTCCCTCACCTAGGAAAACCTATTATATCTTATTTACTTCCTTCTTCTTTATTGTAATCCGTAACTATTCTGATTGTTGCGGGTGATGATGTGCTGATCTGTCGTATTCAGTATAAAAATATTCTGCTACGTATTTATATAATATAATATATAATATCAGTATGTCAGTATGTTACCGAAAGTGAGACCACTGTTGAGACATAAGATTATATACGCAGCCGGCTAGTTAGTGTACGTCGTTAAAATTTGAATACTTTTTTATGATTATGCCATTGGTGTGTCTGGCTTCAAACCTGTTCGCGACAGGCCACACACCTCGCACCGCGAGTACTATGGGTATCCATTAATAACTGTATGCATGCTTGAAGAACGCTTTGTAACTATATGAATTATAAATTACATGGTCAGGTAACAAGTAGCTTGATTTAAATGTTGGATATATGTCAAAATTCTTACTCCAACTTTTACTTCATTTTATGTCCCATGTCCCTTTGGAGTGTGGGTGCCAACTTTACCCCTGTGGGTAAGATTTAGTAAGGGAAAAAATAAGTAATATCACTCAATATTTTATATACTTTAAATCAGAAGATTGTAGTTGATGCTGGTTAAAAATATTTTTAGAGTAATATTTAACAAGTTCACTTCAAAATGTTTTCAAAATCTACAGAATTTGAGCCTTGAGCCCTCTAGCACACGCTAGATCCGACGCGGAATGTCTTTGTGAAATTAAATTACCTAAAATATTAGATAATCTAAAATAGTAAGAAGTTCTTTTGAGGTTTTGTAAGTTACTTAAAAATATAGTAATAGCGACAGCGTTTTTACTTACTTTTTCGCATATTTTATGTTAAGTCGAAAATTTTTAAACTTGTTATAGTCATAAATAAACAGAGAAGACAAGCTTGCTAAAGCTGATATTGTTACTTTATTACAAAATCAGGCTTATCTTATCATAAGACAAAGCCAGATAACTAAGCAAAATAATGGGATCATCTGGCAATATGTGGTGTGGGCAACATTTAAAATGCTAAGTAAATAAGAAATGAAAATTAAATTTATATAATTTTATTTTTACAATTATAATTATACAAATATAATTATAGTTATAATTACTAGTACTATACACGTTACATGAATTTCTTATACATCCACTTAAAGATATGGCACACAATATTAAAAATGTCCGACATAAGATAAATGCAAACACAACCTCAAAACGATTAAAATACCGGTGCCAATATTTGTACACGATAAGCCAAACCGCGCCACCCACAGCTCGATCACTCGCCAGAATACGCTGATGAATTATAAGAAATTATGCAAAACACACTGCACGATCTTTGCACACTTTCGCTGAGACAGTTCGCGTCGTCTGGCCCATGCATTCTATCCAGTATCATGAGGCCTCTCCATTTATTTATGATTCTCTTTTTGCGTCTTCGAAACATCGCCATAAGAGGAACGTGGGAGACCTCGTTTAATTGGTTGTGCTATTACTTGTACGTCGGACCACCCAGGAGGGTTCGCGCTGCGCCTATTCGTTTATTTCCCCATAATCTTATATGCACGTAATGATCTAGATCGTTCACTAAGCCGTTCATAAGGAATATTGTAGTGACTTATTTTTTGCCAAAAATATTTTAAGCTATTCTAAATTAATATCGTGCATTTGACCCCACTGTTTATTGATTGACTTATAGAATCTTTTGACATTTATAATCAATCTAATATAGTAATAATAATTATTCAAACATACAATACAAGTGATGGAATAGATAAATAACCTTTTACCCAATAAACAGGGTTCCCACATTTTTATTATAGAATACCCCAATAATCCGTAGTCGTTGCTTTCTATTATGATATAGTAATTTAAAATTTACAATGCCAGTACTAAAGAAATTACTAGGCGCAATTTTACTACCAATTTACCGCATCCTCTGTGGTAAAGGAAAATATCGTGAGAAACGTGCTAAGAAATAAAAAATGGCAGAGCCGCATGGCGGATAAAGTGTTGTCTAAAGAGATAGTTCGCGACTTCGCAGTGTAACGTAAGCAAGTTGTTTTTTTTTTTAATTTTTGGCAGTTTATCTTTGACTTAAAATATTAAACTATTTTTAAACATTTGACCTCATGTCATCTTATCTCACAAGATATTTTGAGCCTGTGTAATTCGTTGAAACTAAAAATCTAAAGTTGTTTTTTTATAACTTAAGTTCATTATTCAACAAGTTATTTAAATTAATATATTGTTAATACAGCCTGTAGTTCGAAGAACTACTTAGTCAGTCATAAATGAACATGAGATAATAAAACGTTACCATGAAATATGAACCTGTCCTGGATCTATGAAATGCCATTAAGTGTATCTAATTAGAAAAAGCCTAGCTTAATGACCGAGTGTACGACTTACGCTGTCTGTCGTTCGTGGGTCATTGTTACATTGAAACTGGGTCGAATCTTATATTGATCATAACAATGAGTTTTTATATTACGGTAGTTCGTGCTCATGAAATCACAATAGACAAGAATACCTGATAAAAATTAACACACCACAGATCAATCGACAATCTGTGTTGAATACCATTATTTTCTTAAGTGTACGAATAAATGTTATTTATTTGGCTACATCCACATTTCGCATGTCAATAAGGTATGGGAAAATTCAATCATCAGAAGGTGGTTTGGAAAATCCTATCCTCTTATCGTTTTCCTTGCCTAACTCTTGGGCAAAAGTTTGCAACGCATTTGCAATTTTTTCATTTTTTGCAGAAATTTAAGAGTAACCAAGCGAACCTAGCCCTCTTTTTGCTTTCTTTCCTTTTGAAAACAATTTGTTTTCACGCTACCAAAAAAAATGGTTTCAGACGATTTCGCCTCTATCTCTGACAACTGACAAACCCATTGAAATAAAAGAGTTGTGAGAACATTAAAAAAGACATGTATTATCATAATGATTTAATAAGGATTTACAAAATAAATGATGAAAAATTTCACGCGTTTCGTATTCACGTTAATTTTTTGTCATTTGTTCGGACATGCAAGTGTTTGTACTCGAAGGCAAAATATTTGTCGAGCACTCCGCGAACCCGTGCGCCCGATTCGTTCACATGACTTTAAATTACAATTTCGTAAGCAATTCAATAACAGCCTCATAACAAGTGAACCTCAGTATGGACACCTAAACGATTTTATGCCCATTATTTATATATTTAATTAGGAACTTTACAATATAACAACCCTTTTGAAGTTTTTCAATTATTAAGTGCCCTAACAATTTTAAGATATTACTTTTTATAAAAATAAAACTAGGGATGTTTTCTATTCTACAATGTTTTGTTTTGAAGCTATTATCCCAAAGATTTTATTGCAGAACTATTGTGTTTTAAAAGTTTTAGGGAAAGATAGCTTTTTTTTTTTCAAAACTTGGACTCGTTAAAAGTAGATTTAAGTTCCTCGATTTCGCGAATTATTGTCAATGGTTCAATTGGTTCGGAAATACTGGCCATGTAGGTAGGACTACCTACTGGACAACGCCAATATTGACAACCTGACATCATTCGATTAATATAATAAAATTCAGATAATGTCTAAAATTGTTAAGAATAATTTTAACTCACCAATCGACTTTTATTGAATTTGTGATGAACATAAGTTGAAGTCTTCTCTAAGCCAGTCAAAACAATCAAGTCAGTGAGACAAAACAACAACTAAAGATATCATTTTCTCATTTCTATATAACAAAAAATGTATTGTTAATGTCTACGTACAAAAGTAATACGTCAAACAGTAACTACTAAGGAATACTGACAATATAAAATATTATTTCTTATAAACATTGATACATACGTATTGACTATTATAAACATTTTATCCTTTGTGCACGTGATTGTACACCGACATTGACAATATTTATTGGTCTCAAGTTGAGTGAATTGGCGATTTGATTTACGCGAAGCCAAACCATTTAGTAACCATATACGGTATAAATGCGTTCTGAATCTAGCATACTTCATACTAAACAGTAAAGACTATTCGTTCCATGGTACTAAAGTTAAATGACACGAATACCGCTTTGCTTAGAATTGACAATTAAATTGTTATACGTCACTTTAAATTTTTATGTTTTAATGTAGCAAACGAATATTTAAAACATTTAGCTGACAACTAATATAGGTAGCTTTATGTTTTAATTGATTTTTGTTTGTTTAATTTTTTTAATTGGTAGAGTATATGGAAGCTTAAGCTCAACATGGAAGCTCCATACTTATTATTTTAAAATTTTTGTTTACTCTCAAATTTAGTTAATTTATTTCCATTACATTATTTTATATTGTCAGCAAACAAATTATTTTTGTTCGCTTCGACTATTATATTTAAACTATAAAGTCAGCAAATAGACCTTTGCTAACTGCATCTGGTGGATTCCTGCAAGCTTAACCAGATCGTCAGTCCACCTTGTAGAAGGTCTACCTGCGCTGTATTCTGTCTTCGTCTACGTGGCCGCGATTCTAAAAACTTTTAGCTCCTTCGAGTAATGTGGCCGGCCCGTTGCCAAAAAATCATTTAAAAATTGGGAAATGCATAATTTAAATGCTTACTTTAATTAATGTTGTAATATTAACGCTCAGTCTTTCGGCAACAATTAGGAAGGTTTGCATTGTACCGTTTTGGTACAGTAACACTTTACAGTAACCTTAGCGGAGTGAGAGGTGCTACAAAGTTGTTTGCTGTATTGAAATGTCTTACGGCGTCTGACGCAATAATCACCTGTAAATATATGTACAAATAACTTGATAGCTACTGCATTCCTTCGCCATACTAAGCTAGTTGATTTTCTAACCACTCTTATATCAAAATACCTCCATAAATTGTATTATAAAATCAAGCATGAGTTCCTTGTTTAAATTGTTTTGTTATATTAATATTATAAATGATTACGCGTGTAGTTTTGAAGGACTTCGGCTTGTGTATATTAGTTCTTTTCACTATTTGTTTTTTTTTTCGTCGTCCTGATGGGTAAAACCAAGAATAAAACTCTTGGTTAACTTTTGGTAAAACTTTTTATCTTATTCTGGATTTGTCACTTTAAGACTTAAATAGAATCATATTTACCCAATATAAACTTTTTTATTTTTAAAATTGTAATTACCAAAAAAAAAATACAATTACAATTTCCTAATGTTCCTTCTATGAGCCACTCCGTTTACTCATTCACAAGTCTCAGCATTCCGCAATCTGGGTCTATTTATTCAACATTAGGTACTTAATTTTATTACGATTACTTAATATAATATATAAGTGACCACTTCCCATAGGCATCTGCAACAAGCTAATGACCTGCAGTTGCATCTAATGGTCTATCCATAAACACTATCCACAAATAAAAACAACAACAAAAAATGGAGAGGACAAACAGAAAATTTGAAATTTCCTTTTCCTATTCATTCCCTTCCGTCAAATCCATACTCATTCCCCTTCCATTACTTTCCTGGTTAGAGAAGGTTGGGAAAGGGAAGAGGACTAGAATAGGGACTCCGGCACCTCACTCATTAGAAGAAACGCAGAAAACTGTTACCTCACTCCTGTATTCTATGGGGTCCTGGTATTTCACCGGTCGGGCCAGCACATTCGGCAACATATGTTATTATTGCGGGCTAGACCACTGTTTAAAGAAAGAAAGAAAATTTTCCATCGAATATATTTTAATGCATATAGACAAAGTGGATGGATAGGAAAATGAAATGTCATTTTTCTGTTTATCCTTCCCTCTGTCCATTAAAGGTAGGCAACGCATTTGCAATTCATTAGCTTGTTGCAGTTGCCTATGGGTAGCGGTCACTTAAGATCAGGTGAGTTGATTACTGGTTTTCCACCATCATCCATAAAAAATGGAAATCTTTAATCACCGCCCACGTCAGAATAACAAGTGGATTTTTATTAATATTTTATTTATAAATTTATTCTTAGATCAAATAATGAAATCTGGTTTCTTGTGTTCAAGAACAAACTTGAATGAAGTGTGAGCTTTATTTAAATAAAAACAAACTTTTTTTACTTTATCGTGTCAACATCAACGAAAAGCAAACGGCCTACTCGGTTTGTTTTGCCAATTAAATGTAAATATTGTATTGCCAATAAACCGACAACCATTCGCCGTTGACTACTTAGCGGTTTTGTAATGCTCGCAAATGAGTTAACAACGCTGTTTATTTTAACAATACAGAACCGGTGTTGTGGTGTCGACTACATGTTTAAAGGATACTATATAAATGATAGATATTTTTAATAACAATAACTTAGCAATCCAAATATTTTCCACCATTTTTGTCTTAAGTATTTATTTATCAGCTTGAGGTTAACATTAAACCTTGACAAGTCGCGGATTGAGCAAAACATATTTTAGTTACTTCCGCGCTCATTTAGCGTCCCGAATTCTGACGAAATATTGCCTTGGTCATAATGACACTAGAATCATTGTCACGCTCAAAATTTAATCATCAATCACGGCAGTAATTGGTTTAATCGTTTATTGTCTATGTTGTTGCTATTTTATAAATTTATTTAAATTAATAAGCAGAAGCTTCTAAAGCTACTGCGTGCAGATTTGAAGAACTCCGTAGACTTACAAAAGACAGAAGTAGATGTGCTGAACTGACTGCCAACCTTCATTAATCAGAGAGACACTTCAAGAAGAAGAAGTAGACTTATTGACTGATATGCGATGTGTTGACAAATTTAAATGTATTGAAATGAGTTCTATTCCACGTATATCCCAAGAAATGTCTTCGTACATTTCACTTTAGAACCTGTTGAAAACTGTTGACACGGGACAAATGTTGTCAATATACCATTCGGCAAGGCTAATTAAGTCGTAAGGCTCGTTTAAAATGTAATAATTGTAATCCTTTCTTTTTGTAAAATCACAACGAACCAAACGTTGCAATTTTGCAATAAAAGATAATAATAATTTTACATTTAAGCACATGAAAACTATTACATTTTTGTACTTATACTCATTTCACAAAGTGTCCTCTCTCAATTTTATTTTTAAGGTAATTCAAAAGATCATATTCTAACGATAAACGAATGTATCATTCAATTGAACACAACAAAAGAATAATATTATAATAAAATGACGGTACGCATCTTCTTAAGCTGTATACATTAAGATTTTGTCTTGTTCGATGTCTTTATACATCAAATAGTTATCATTCTAAATGTGAGGATTAAAGAACAATACTTGGCATTCGACTGATGCTAATTTGCGAAGACACGACAAGGGCTACTTTTAGGGAATAATGCTCTTTGTAGCAGTATATAGATGATTCTGTCTCTCACACGAAGCCACCAAAATACTGGAATTTTGTATTGTTTATTTTTATTATTTAATTTATTCAATTAAAAGAGTCCAAGATTCTTCTAATATCTTTTTTTTTTGATAAAAATAATTAAGACAACAATGGTAATTTTTAAAGACGAAATTGTTATGTAAATTTACATTTAATATACTGATGTTAACTGATGTATGTAATACTGATGTATACTGATGTTATCGTATAACACTGGTCATTGCTTCATTGCTGCACAAAAGCTAACGCGTGGCTTTCATTGTAACCCTCTCAATTCAGACTTTCTGTTGTTAAACGTAGGACCCAGTCCAACAATAACCTGAATCATAATTCCTATCCTTTTGCAGTTGAGCACTTTTTCGTATTAGTTGAGTATTAAGAAGATCTTCTATTGAAGATCTCCTTAGAATTAAGAAGAGTATATTAAGGTGTTCTTCAATAGAAGATCTCCTTAATACTTTTCGTAGAAAAAAAATCATTATTAATCATGATTATTTTTTATTTAAGTGTATTTAAAAAGACATATATGTAGATAATATGTATAAATCCGCTTGATGAATGACATAATAATTAATCGTACATATCGAAAGTTGAATGAAAGTGTGAAAGTAAAAAATGAGATACGAAAATGATAACACGATTTAGCATCCATATTTGTTAATCACACCTCGATTTGCAATCGAATACTCTTGTTTGGAAGTAGCTGTCGATACAGTTAAAAAATTCCTTGATATTTTTATCGGTACATGTATAAAAAGTGAAACCGCCCGACCATTAGCCGACGACTTTGACCGATGATGATTGATTGATAATATTGATGTTAAACATCATGTGCTGATTTATGATCACAGATAAATATGTTATCAAGAATCTAAGCAAACACGCACATGCACATGCACACGCGCACGCGCACGCGCACGCGCACACGCATACACACACGCACACGCACACGCATACGCACACGCACAAACACACAAGCACAAACACACACGCAAGCGCGCGCACACACGCACGCACGCACATAAACAAACACACATAGCTACATAGCCACAGACAAACATCTTACCAAGAAACACGCAAACAGGTATAAAATAAATAAAATGCTCTGCAGTGATTACCGTTCACAGTGATTAACTAACCAATTTTCTTAATTAAGTCGCACGGATTCGAGTAAATCCAAAAACCACTGCTTTCCCACCTTTTTTTAATGCCTACGCATATCCCGCATTATACGCATTATACGCATTGCCCTCGCGGGGGCAAGTGCGGATTATCTCGGACTCGCACCGACTAAAAACCTAACAGTGTTCCTCTCGCCCTCGCATGTATACAGCTACAGGAACGCTTTGCAGCACTACTTCCGCGGTCCCGCCAGCCGCCAAGGCAGCTCCTTCTCGTGAGGCAAGTCGCCCAACTACTCCTTCAGAAAGGCGCACCGGAACACAGGTGCGTCCCCGGCCTTTAGTTATATGGGTTCCCCCGAACCTGTCACCCTAAGGCCATGGAGGCCAGAACAGCCAATGGCCTTCCCAGCCCCCAGCGGTGGATCTGATGTAAGTTCTCGCCGCCGACGGCAAGAACAGCCGCAAGGGTTAGGGTTGCCCACTTCCCCTTTGCAGCCCACCGCCTTCGCATCCGCGGTACGACCCCGCCAGTCGCAGAGGGTATAAGGTGCAAAATGATCCCCCTCCGCGACTCCTCTGTTGGGCACACATCAAAGGCGGACTCAATCCTAAGGGAATCCACCTCGAGCGGACCCACAAGGCCAGCCCTTACACTGCGGGCCGGCCTTTGGTGTTTGGTTCGCGGGGCTTTCGCCCTACCCCGGCTGAGAGCCGGGGCGTCCCTCTATCCACCACCCGAGGACGCGCCACGTCGGAGTTCACCTCTCCGCCCACTCGGACAACCGAGCAATTCAGTAGTCTGCTTTCCTACCTACCGTAACCTATCGTACTCCACAATTATTTTTAACATAAAATCTATCCACTCGAAACTTCTAGTTGATACAGATATTTATGGGTAACGGTGGTCACTAATCTTTGTTAGTATTCAATAAAAAGTGTAACTAATAAAGATTTTAATTGGTTCAGCACTGGTGAGAGAATTCCTTAACGTCGGCTTCTACAGAGAGGTTTGCGCAACATGCGGTTTGACAGCCACAATAAATCTTAGCTGTCCTCGACCTTGCCGCGCTCGTGCACCCACTGATTACTGAACTGTTACACAGCACGAAAATAAGCCGCCATCTTGACGCACCCACGACAGCCATTTTGTGAATCCGCGAATTGGGACACGCATGATGTTAATTCTGGTGGCCTTTAATCTTTATAGCCACAAGTTTTAGTTCAAGGTCGCGTTCCTTTAATTTATATTATTTTGTTCCTTTTTATTATTTTGTACAATCCAAATATGCAAACTAATCATTCAAATAATAAGTCAAGCCGTTTTGTAATAAAAATCGAAAACATCATAATTACGATTTCAATATAACCTGTACAACAACAGTAGTGAAATGCTAGTTGGGTATGAATTATATACTCGTTAGCTCTGTGCAATGTTTTTGCAGCCATGCAGTAGACTTCGTAGCTATATTTTCCGTTACAGCTTCTAAGATACTGTAGAATAGTGAAAGTGTAAATCTTAAGAGTACCATCATTTTATTTGTATGTAACAAATGCAAATGCGGTTAGAGAATAAAAATAAATCACGCACAAGTATACGGAAACTTGCGGACGTAATTTTCACTCATGCGCAATATCGCCTTACATTTATACCAAATAGACAGTGAATATTCTTTAAAGTGTACTAGAAAAACTGATAAACTTGGTTGGCGGTTAAGGTTGGCTAATGACCAATATAATATATTAAGAGCGTAAACCGAGTTACACGAAATGTTGGTACCAGTACAATAGACGAACGAGGTGACTATATTTCTATTACTAATCTCGACATATTATCGACCGAATATCGACATAAATTTGCATTATTTAAATTGTAGATGCTTAAAATGTAATCGTAAATTAAAGTAGTAATTTTGCTATTACTTACTAGCAGGGTAAACGCCTATTGCCTCAGAGAATATGAGTTGTTTATAATCAATCAAGATTTTATCTCGTGAGGTGCAGCTTCCATCGCCGCTGTCTACCGAATTATCTAATTGAATGTTGTGCTCGTGTTAAATGTTATGGTGCCAAGGCTGTACTGTCCGAACTCCTGAGCGAGTAATATTTATAAATATGTAGCGCGAATTACCTTTAACACCAACGCAAGTCTTTGAGGTAAAGTTATATACATTTAAATATTTGACCAATAACTGGATGATAGTGGGAGTCCATCACACATTCCCAGGTGTATTGGGTGGCCTTATATGTAAACTTCGACAGAAAAGCATGAAGCAATCATTCAAATTGCAATTACCGAATTCGTTATCAAACTCGGAAAGCAATACACTAAACTGCTCTGTTTTGTTGTCAGTTGCTTAGTATTTATTACTTAATATGTTTTTGCCCAACTGATAATGGGGTTGGGGTTTGGGTTTGACCGTAGAGCACAACCATACAAAGCCCCAGTCTCCAATTTCAATAAAATTGAAATGTACACTTTTTCCAATGTTAAAAACGTATTTTAAAAATGTGGCACTTTTAATTTGATCCAAATTACCCCAAACATAAAATTCAAATAAAGATCCATGCCCAAGCATTTGATGTGTACACGACTAAGGCACATGTTACACTACTTTTGTGTTACAAATATTTCTATCGAATATGTCAAACAAGTAAGCACGTAAGTCTCCGTCATGTCTTATATGAAACGTCCGTGTACAACTGGGCTTAATGTGTGTGCACAGTCGTTTGTTTGTAGAGGACACTAACAGCGACATGCAGTGGGATAAAGCAATTATGTTCAAGTATAATTAAAACGATCGTTGTTTTAATAAACAATGTGTAATCAGCTGCGTACTATTTAGACTCATAATTGTAGATCGTGCGGGCACATAATATAGTCACGCAATTTTAAATCGTAATTATAAATTACAGAGACACAGATAATTGAAGTCTTCTAGATAATTATTTTATTAACATAGATACATTTTTGGACCACACGTTGATGAAAACGATGACCTGGGGAACCTGATCAAATACATATCAACATGTAAGTGCTTGACCACTTGCATTCAACCGGAAAACTCAAATTCAATCCATGAGATATTTTATACATTTTTAAAACAATGGCAAGCAGGTAATTTTATGTATACGAGTACAGTGGAGTGTCGATTATCCGAATGTCGATTAACCGAACGTCGATCAACCGAACGACCGCCTATCCGAAATTACTATCCCAACTACTAATCTAACTACTAATCTCGACCCGCGTGTGCCTATCCCCATCCTGCTTCCCCGGCTACAGTGCTCGCGCACTTGTCGCGACTTGTTAGGTATACTCGTATGTCACTTCCAAGTAGCTGCTAATCAATAAACAAAATTTTACTGCGTGAAAGTAAACACGATTTAAAATGCCTAAACGTAAATGTGTTGTACTTTATATGAAAGATAAATACGAGATTAATAAACGGTTAGTGGAAGGCGAATCTACAACCAAATTATCCAATCCAGGATAGAACTGGATCCCGTGCTGGTCCAAGTTTTCACAGGACATGGGGGTTCTCACAGTACCTTCACAGGTTCAAGTGTAAGGAGAGCCCCTCATGCACCTGCGACCCAGCACGGGAAGAGTCCGTGTTGCACGCCATCATAGATTGTCCGGTGTTCGGTAGGAGCTGAGTAGAATGCGAAACTGAAATTAGAGAAAAGATTGAATTAGAAAAATTAAGTAAAATAATGGACATTAGAGAAAACAGTAAAATATTTATAATGTTCGCAAAAAGGTAGCAGAAAAACTGATAAAGAAAAATAAAACCTAGAACCGGACATTAATCAAATTATGTACCTGATTTTAATGTTTTAAAATTATCATTTTAATTCTGTTTTAACTTTTTATTGTATTCAGTTTTTATTTTATTTAAATATTGTATTAATTTTAATTAGTTTTAGTTAAAAATATAACGATTTTAAATAATGGAAAACCAAGGTCTCTGGTCTTACCTATGCCAGGGGGAGCAGCAGGGCGGCAAAAAAGGCCACCCATAAAAAATATCCAATCTAAGTCTACAATACCAAGTTTGTAAGTCCACCATTACGGATATAAGAACAAAAGACGAGCATAAGTAACTTATATCCCAGCTTGATTCTTCTGACGAATATTGAAGACTGCAATTTGTCATTAAATATATAAAAGTAAATATGGTTTATATATCTAGTTGGAAGTATCATACATAATAAAAAACTCATTATTAATTCTTTTTGACTACACGGGCAAAGCCGCAAGTAACAGCTTGTTTTTCTCGAAAGCGTCACAAATAATTATGTTCACATTTCACTCCCACACCGCCGTCAATATCAGTGCCGAATATAAAAAACCTATCCCGTTTATCGCAACTACAAAGTTCAGACAAGAGGCCATCGTTACGCTCATGACACTATAAAAATCATAAACGCCCACGCGTTAATTAAAACCTTTTTTCGTGAGTTATCGCGTATACCCTTCAATTGTATGTAACAATGATAGCGTTGAACGCTTGCGTAACTGTCGAAAGCGGACCTGTTCAGTTATGTACGATTGATTTTATCGATATTACGTTTGGGAAAGGACAAAAAGTTGTCCGCAGAATATGCAGAAAGTTGTCGCCCGAAACGGGATGTAGCGCATTCGCTTTCAGCCACCGAATATACCGATAGCATCTACCAGTCATTCAGTCCCCTGACCTTGGAGACACAAAAACTCAATTCAATGACATGATGCAAAAAAATCGCAACAATTCTAAGCGATTTGATCTAGTGAAAGTTAAAAAGATTCCGTACAAAATAAATGCGCATACATTTCTCACACACTTATCCGTGTGTAAGATAAATTAGTATATTTATTAGTTTTCATTGTACTCACAAGGAGATTCATAATACAGTTGCTAGATAGTGTATCAGCTACGTAAAATTACCTGAAGTAATTTCGCAATTGGGATACAACATTATGAATACGATAAACGAACACTGGAAGCAACCGCTAGAATAATTAAATGGTTAAATTTATTCGGTGAGTGAAATTAAAAGCGATGTAGGTTACTTAGTTAGTCAACATCGCCACATGCTTTGAAAGACATAGTTAAATTTTATTTCATACATATATGATTTTATAAAGATGTATTACGTCGTGTCTTTTTCGATCGCTAAGATTTCTCAAGCATAAAATATACCGGCCGAATCGTCCAATTAACAATTAACGGCTTCACACAGGTGTTCTACAAATTCAAATTGCTTTAAGTGGTGCAGTTATTATTCCACGACTTTTCACACAACATCGCCGATAGATTTCACATGGAAACTTTGACGATAAAAATCGATTTAATCAATTACTTGGGCCATAAAATCTCACGGGTCGACGACCCGGGTCTTTGGTAATAATACGATCCCCGTAATGGAATAAAGAAAACGCCTAAAGCCTTTAAACTGATGGCATTACCGATATCCATCCGTAACTTTTACTTACGTAACCTCCTTTTCAATTACCTAGTTATAATAGGCAAATCTTTTATATTCTGTTAGTCTTCGCGCCTATATTGTGACGTTAACTTAACGGCTGCTTCTAAGAAACTAATCATCATACAATGTGTCCATCAGTCAAGAATAAAAAAATGCCGAATGATATTTGCATTTAAATAAACATTTAGGCAGTAGCTGGGCCGTCAAGTGATTCTTTACCAGCGGCGCGAAGTAGTAAGTATAGTAAATAGATTGATAACCACAGCCCCTAACTATAAATCATTGTATACTAATAATATTATTTTCATATGCAGGATGTTGAAATATAAATTCTACCTACTGCCGCGACATAATACCGTCAACTCGACTATGTTAAATCTCGATAGTCATATTATTTTACAGACCGTAAGAACCTTCAGATCGAAACGAAAATATTTGTGTTACCCATCTCTAAGCCTCCTTGCCGAAGAGAAGATTATATTTCAGATGCATACATTTGCTGATTCTAAGGGACTACCGCTGTCTTTACTTATCCTTAATTATCAGAGTTATTGTTAACCTTTTGTATGAAAAACGAGGGATCTGTAAATTATAATGGAAACATAGATTGGACTCACGGTTGGCTCACTCACTACATGAAAATACTACTATGACGCCCGACTGACATGAGATTAATGTTTTTAGCGGGTATATGACCGATCATTGTTCTTCCTCGGAGTGTTATAGGAGCGAGTCGGGTTTATTGTTTTTTTTTTATTTTTTTATTTTTATTGCATGTTTGAGGTTAAGGTACTACAACTTTCTAGCTGATCCATTAACGACATATCTAATATGTACATATATGTAGATCTATAACCAAAAAACTGATAAACTTAAGTTGTAATAATATTTTTTTTTTATTTAATTTTAAGGTTACACCCACGCATTGTTCCAGTTACCAGTGTTACTTGAACTGACGTGAACAAAATAATGTAAGTTAACGTAATGTTGCAGTGTAACATTCTTGTGCGTTTCGCGTCGTCCGTACTTTCGTCGGCGCTCCGTTAACCTTGTTATCTCTCTTGCGGTGCCCAGTGCCCACACAGACTGAACCGTTACATATAGCTCTCGTATGCAATCGGAACGACCATCTCTAATCTTATAGCCCGTTTACGATGGCACGCTCGTTGTTTTGTACAATATGATCCATTTAAAAGACCACGGTTCGAATAGAAAGCTTCGGATGAAACATAGACCGCCACCAAATGACAAGACAAAAATTTTATATGTCAATTTGTTAGTAAGATAAACTTTAAGTTAGCTTTTTTTAAATTAACATTACTATTTTGTTGAATTTCTTCAAAAAAGATTTTATCGTTTTATTATAAAGTATGACATTTAGATAATAAATATAGCATTTTTTTTAAATAGTAATAATATCTACATTCAATAAATGCCTACCATAAATCACAGTTTTTAGATGAATTGCAAACTTGCCCCCAAGAACATTACTTTGCGAGAGCCAAGAAGTGTGATAAGACATACAAGTACCGTAGAACTTGTGAAGTAATAAGGTAATATGTACTTTAATCGTAAATGCACTTTAATTAATATGATATTACGAATTATGTAATTGTTTTGTCTGTCGAATCAACTTCCTTCTTTTCCTATAACACAAGACTACATCTGTATTAATGATTACCAACAATCCGAATTATTATTGATAATAAATAACATATATGTTTACAGAAGCGAAAAATTCTGAGAAACTACAATAACAAGTCGCGACCGATTGTTTCAGTATGTTTATTATAAAACCGACGTCACAATGATCCGTTTAATAATCCAACAAGCTCGTGCTCTGCCAACCACAACACGCCCACCAATATAATGTACAATAAAATCTATGAACGCTGCAGCCATTCAGTCCTTACTATACAGAAATGTATTAAACTGCCTTTTGTACGTGATATAATATTAGAACGATGCAGAACGTAAACAATAATATTCAGAACTTCTAAATACTCGAATTGTTTAAAACCTTCTAAAGATTAGAAGTTATGTATTTACTTGAAATAAATTTCATCATGTCCACTACTTTACATAACAGAATTAATCGTATTGTTGCGCAAGCAATAATAATATGGTATCCAAACAAAAAAAAACGTTATAACAAATAATCGTATATCATATCATACATACTATCAACCCACCACTATATAAATAGACAAAAACTATTTTTTTTTATAGCATAAGGGAGGCAAACGAGCAGCGGGTCGCCTAACATTAAGTGAACCGACGCCTATGGACATCCGCAACACCAGAGGA
>DWLR01001217.1:0-19322 GCA_018246295.1 Papilio alexanor hazarajatica
CTACTGTAGTCCATACTGCAACAGGTTTTGGCTATAGTTTTACGGCCGGCCGCCTGCCTGACGCCAACCCTTCTTGGAAATGTATATAAGGTATTTATATAAGGTATTTAATATGACATTATAAAATAGCACAAAACACTTATGAAAATGACTTATCTTCCTCGTTATTACTCAACAGACAGCAGTAACAATTATGTATAAAAGTACGTATGTCTGTTCCATTGTAACCTCCTGTAGCCTAAGCGGCTTAATCGATTTTGAAAAGTTAGGTACCGTTAATCGGTCTTATTATTTTTTTTGATAAATTAACTATTACTTCTTTGTAATAAAATAATTTATGGGATCTTCTCCGAGAGATTCTTCTTTGGTTTACTACAATCTAAATACTTCAAAACCTTCTGTAAAGAGAAGGCAATCTACATACCTTGTTCAAACATTCAAACGTCCAACATTCTGATTATGTTGCTTATTTCCTTACAAACTTTAACTTTTCAAAAATATACATCTCTTTGTCGAATGGTAGCGAAACTTGTCCGTGGAAATTGTTCACCGAATAATTTTTCGGTAAATCCCTCGACGTGTAA
Source organism: Papilio alexanor hazarajatica (assembly GCA_018246295.1). Classification (NCBI taxonomy): domain Eukaryota; kingdom Metazoa; phylum Arthropoda; class Insecta; order Lepidoptera; family Papilionidae; genus Papilio; species Papilio alexanor. The sequence continues at coordinate 585 of DWLR01001217.1, forward strand.
TCGATAGGAAATACTACAGGACGCGACATCGCTAGTAAAACTATTAGTAACAATCATGACTGTCATAGATAAAAGCGTACGAAAAGATATAATACTGATACCAACGTCGGCGCCGAGTGATTTGCTCGGTCCTGACGCACCTCTTTCTTCTTATCGTTATTCATACATTAAGGCATTCGTCGATTACGGTTATTATTTTCTTTTTTTTACGGAATGAAAATGGTGGACAGTATACTGTCTATATACCGGCCTGAATAACAAGGGTATGAAAATGGTTGATGACTATAATGAAAAACGCAAGATAAATTAAAATTGAAAGAATAAGGTAATCCACTGTCCAGTATAACTTGTGGAAGGTCTTAATAAATCCTGGGAATCGATCCGAGGTATGTTGGACATCTCAGATAGCCCAATATTACCTACCAATCATTCTGCTATCATAATTCTAGTAATTTACTACAATATACGGAAATCAGGTTCTCGACATTTTCTAATACAAATTCCGAACAACTATAAATTTAATCAAAAACATATAAATATTATGTTCTCTTAAAATTAAAGGCCCACTTGAATTACCTCTACAACTAATTGTATCGAAGCGGCAACGTCTTATTTTCTCTCAGTGTGCCAAATGTGAATTGAATAAGCTATGCTGCTTCCCCTTTTTCTACGATGTTCGATGCGTGATATGCTCGTGTCGAATTATTACGTAACGTTACACCGTAATTTCACAGCTATGTAAAAATACCATAAGTATTTTATTTATCGCACACGAAAGAAAGTATTATCAAAGAAAAGTGTTTATTCACAAATGAATAATTTTCTTTTTATTTTTCGCCTTATCTTGTGTACTTACTATGCTAATGAATTGCTTTTCTGTGATAAGAAAAAGTAAAAATAAATAGAAAATTAAAAATAAACCAACTAAAAATATAATAAAGACAATAAGATAGGGAAAAATTAAAATCGCACCTACAATTATAAGTACTTTTCTATTAATTTGAGTGACATTTAAACGAAAGGGAGAACTAAAAAGCGCCCGAAAAAAATTATACATGAATAAAAATCTCTTAAATGCGGGTAGAGAGATAGCAATTCGCATTAATATATTTAAGCAATTACCAAGCGAATTAGGTCCAAGTCACTTATTACATCAAATTAAATTCGGCAATCTTAGCTTTAACATTGAGTCACGGTTGGATTACGATGGTGAGTGTATTTATTTATTTTTATAACTTAAAAATAAATAGGTAAATTAAAAAAAAACAATACATATTTGTATTACTTTCTTCATCACATAAATCACATTAAAAGCGCTAGAACAAAAGCAATAAAATAATTTCTAGCTTTTAAGCCAGTCTTAATTCGTCGTAAGGAAATATAAATTCGTTCAATACTTATCATATTATGCGCAATGCAGTCAGGCGACGCATTTAAAGTGATTTGTTTGGCATAATTGCCACATTCGTGGATGGAACTAGTCGCATAGCAATAAATGGCCGGGGGTGCCTTGTTGTATGCAGTATGCACTACCTCTACTTCCTCGTATGTGCATCTGTGCGCCTCACTGCGTATTGTGTGGAAAAACTTTAAGCCGAGCACGTTCTATGCTCCTCTGTTGTCTATAATAAATATAAGAACCGTTACCGGCTACCAGTCCATACGTTTTATTGTCTTTGATATTCCAGAACGACTTTTATGTGCAAATTTTTTGACCGACTTCAAAAAAAAGGGGGACGTTCTCAATTAGGTTGTTTTTATGTTTGTTAACACAAAACTTCGTCATTTATGAACCTATTTCAAAAATGTTTCTTTTGTTAGAAAGGGGACATTCTCAAGTGGGTCCCATTTAATTGAAGTTTGAGTGAAGATATACCGAAAATTTACATATTGGTAGACTTCAAAAAAATCCAATCCTGTTTGGATTTAATGAACTTGTATTGAAAACAAGGTGTTGTCCGCGACTTCGCACGCGTTCGTTTCTTATGTTCCTAGATTTTTTTTTGTAATTTTATTCCGCTTATATTAATTTCGATAATTAATTACATGTCAAACAGTTACATTGTCAACACTACCATGGCAGCCGATATTGTTAATTTGCTTTTTTTCTGTATTTAATCCCAAAAGAAAGAGAAAAAATCATATAAATTTCAAGTCGTTTTTATTTTCTTTCAAAAACGTTATATACCGTTATTATAAAACGATAATTTTAATCCTGCGCCTTTTTATGTGTTATTCTTTTTCGTCTAAATTAATATAAAAAATAGTTACAAAACATATCTGAGTTCAAGCATATGTAAAATGAAAAATGGATGCTCCTCATTGGTACTAAAACTTATTTTTTGTAAACGCGAGCAAGTATTATGGCAGCAAATAGGGTGAAATAATGTTACATGGAAATCGTAACCGCCGAACCAATTGATGACAATATTCACGATAATGGTAATTCTACTAGTTATTCGAAACTAGTATTTAATTTTAAAAATAATATAAACCTGACTGCCTTTACCCTTACAATAGGCCGGGGATAAGTACGAATGGAATTCCACCTTACTCTTCAAAATCAGTCTAGCTGTTTAGGTCTAGAAGGTCACACTTTAATAGACATATATAGTGTTCCGAAGAATGGTTTGGAACAATTCCTGCCGCTGGGTTTCGTTATCGCACAACACAACAGAGCTCCAGTTACTATCCCACCGCCTTGATGGTTGTCATTCCACAACCGTGCGTTTTTCACGGTTTCAAAGCGGCGTGGTGGATTGGTCTATTCCCAGCGGAATTTCCAAACTAATACGACTTAGGGCCTTCGACAAGAGAGTGTACTTCTTCCTTAAAGGCCGTCAACGCATCTGCAGTTCCTCTGGTGTTGCGAATATCCAAGGGCGTCGGTTCACTTAATGCGACCCGCTGCTCGTTTGCCTCCCTTATTCTATAAAAAGGCACATGCTCACAAACGTGCAAATATATTTACACATCTGCAAAAAACTTAAGGTCTACTTGTCTCTTGTCAGTCGGGCAATGATTTAAAATTATTTTGCAAAAAAACTGTAACTATTAGCAAAATATTCCTGTAAAGCAAGAATAGATTTTAAGGTTTTTAACACAGAAAAACTACATAATAATGTTGACTTCAATTTTTGTGTCGTAGCTATTTTTAAGCGCTTGTTATACTTTTCATAACAAATGTAATTAAAACAAAATTTCTGTGAATACTGTAAAATCAGAACAGACTAAAACACTAAACATAATAACTGAAGCATTTGCACTAACAGTCAGTTGAAAAGCAAAACTCGTGTCCAAAATCGGCAGACAGACAACAACTTCAACCTCACTCTTGTGGTCTACAAATCTTTTAGAGTACGTCTTATTTCGGACAATATTTCGTATTACTCGTACGAGTACATGTTGTCCTTACCAAGGTGTGGTGGCACTTGTCTAAGGTAAATCGTAACGAGCAGTACTATTGTGTTGTAACATACAACCAATTGTGATGCGTATATCTCTCGACTCTACTTGTGTTTCAGACTGAATAATATTTTTAGAATAAATAATATTTTTCCATCTGTCACGTCATATCTGTTTAAACACATAGTTTCGTAATCTCTATTAATAAAAAAATATGAGTTATATTATTAACTCAAAAACTACTCAAGCGATTTGAACAATTCTTCCGCCAATAGAAAGTTATTCTGTCAGCGGGTATCCTAGGCGATGTTTTATTTTTTAACTATCGACGCAAGCTGGGACGGGTCGTTATTATAAAGAGGCAAACGAGCAGCGGCTCACCTAATGAATTGATAACTCCTTAAGGGATCACCGAAGCCCACCAATATTTACATCACCAGACAAACTATAGATGCGTTACTTTAAGGAAGCATTCACTTGAAGAATTCTTGAAGCTTCTTGAAGAATTTTTAGTCGTATTGATTTGGAAATAACGCAGGAAACAGATCTTGCGACAAGGGAAAATTATCCATCATACCAAGAAAAAAAATAGAATGTTAAAATTTATTTCTAAAGTTTTTTTTTACTTTTCAAGGTTTTTCAAAAGATTAAAGGTAGAGTTCGTGATTCACTCTACGAGACGAGATGTTAATAAATTGAGCGCTAACATCTTGTAATTGGGAAAAAGTGTCGCGTCGTGTTCTCAGTTACGGATAGGAATAAATCTTTATGTAGACGGGGCTCGTTGGTTCCTGGGCCCATATAGTTTCGTTATTCGGGGCACGCGCGCTCCCTGTCCTTTAAATAAAAGGCGTTGCGGTCCATTTATTGCATGTCGCGACCGGAGCTAAGGATGTGCCAACGCTTAATTATAAATGGCAGCCGTCACTCAGTACTTTCATTAATACTCCGATATTAGGTTAGTGACAAAAATATAGGGACAACTATAGTTACGTGGACTAGTTGTGTTAGAAAGGGCTCATGTTTTCTTTTCATATTTAAACAGGCAGTCTATTGGATGAGATATTGCGTTTTCGAGTGACTTTTATCTCTATTGAAAATGATTCGAGAAGTGTGAAAATCTGAACAATATCGATGTTAAATCAGTAGATATTCTATAATCAAGAATAAAAAATGAGCGAACCTGTTTCTTTTTTACAAAAATACACAAAAAGTCAGTGTGGTCAGTGTGGTGCGGTTTATGCGATTGTAAAGCAATCGAAAAGCGGAACAAAAACGAGTTACTACTCGCAGCGATGTGGTTAAAACTTATTATTAAATCGGTCTAAAAACTTCAATAACTGATGCAAAATTTGATACAAAAATGTGTACAGTACGCAGAATTGAATATTGCAGAACACATTTTGATTGATTTTTTTTCGACGACGCTAACTTTGTCATATTATAGTACATATTAAAGTTTATAGAGTTTATAAAAATTTCTTAATTATTGCAAGAGCGTAGAATATATGGCATTTATGAATTTAAGTATAATACTAGTCTTATAATATAATGTATTCTTATAATATAATGTATCCATAATAATGGAATTGACGTGTTACAATGATCATAAAAGTAATAATTTTATAGTAAAGAAACTTCAAGAAATAAAGCATACCGAAATTCAACCTAAAATAACAACTTGATTTCAAGAGAAAAATCTTGAAACTAGATACAAAGAAATAGGTCGACGGGCATTCATTTCAACCATTCCTTCGCTGTACACACAGACAACTTTTACACAAAGCAGTTTACTTTTTAAGAAATGCAGAACTTGTATATAAATGAGGAATATTTTAACCAAGCCCGTTCAAAGAATGTTTGTATATTGTCTGCGCTAGCGGGTAGTTAAAATAGATAATTACGTAAACACTTCTTAACCTTGGCATCGAGTTTTGTTTAAGATATTCACCAGAATTGAATGCTGATTTACACTGCAAAAATATATTGCAAGCGGGAAGAAGTGAAACAATGATTGTTTCAGTGTTGACGCAATTTTTCTAATCATGAAAATCTTACAATCACAATCATAAAATATATTAAATAGCGGAAGCAAATCTATCAAATAAAATTATTTAACGTACCCATACATACATACATGCACTCGTCTTTTCTGTAGTCAGTGTTTCAGTGATTATGAAAACATTTTACATTGATATATTTTGTTAAAAAAATCTAAATGTAGTTAAATGAATGGGCTTCAAGCACAATCGCTATTAATTTTCGTCAAAACCCCCTTCATATAAGTACCTATAATTTACCCTTCGTAGGGAGACGCGCGACTCACTGCGCCGGGACTAATAACTAGCGGGACGTTAAGAGGAAGTCGTACACACATTGGATATCTGAAAAACGTTTGATAAAATAAATAAAAATATGCTCAAATACGTTAAGTTAAATATTATTATTACTTAAAATATTGAGTTTAAAACCTTAACTTGTAAAAATATTCAAAGTCAAACTATCCCTGAACAAAAAGTAGTGTGTGTTTTTATTAAACGACTATAATATATTAATCAAATATCAACAAAGATTGAACTACGAGGTAAAGGCTAAATAGGTTAAATAGCAATGAACCCCTGTGCCTAGAATGTAATCCACAGCGAAAGCGGTTTAAAAACGATGGAGAGTTTATTTTCCGTATCCTCTTCCAGTGTTGACGTTACAAGCAGTTCCATCAACTTTAAAATTCCGGGGATAGGTCTTTCTAAATAGTCGCTTAAGATTTCTTGCCGGTGAAGGCAGAAATTGTCTTAGCAGAGAGTGATACCTGTCCGTGCTCGGAAGTTTCTATCCTAGGTAGAATTAGTACAATTCTGCAAAAGTGGAATAAAACGTACATTGGTATAACCCAGGGGTCGGCAACCTGCGGCTCGCGAGCCATATGCGGCTATTTAGATGTGAAGTTCCACAGGCAAGTATTATTTATTAAAAAAAAATATTTAAAAATCGTTCTGAATCGATTAACGAGGATTAAGCACCATTTCTATCTCTAGATATTTTTCTTATGAATAAATAGTTTTTTTTATCCAGAAAAAAATTTAGGGCTCTTTAAAAACTTTGAAATTTTGTACATTATAATTTTTGTCTTTTCCGACTCAAAAGGTTGCCGATCCCTGGTATACCCTTTACTTACGAACTGCCGATTGATATCCGTAGATATATGAATGTAGAAGAAACGAGAAAATTGTGCCAGGATCTTGCCAGATGTAATTCCATAGCCTCTGCCTACACCTCTTTATTAAGGGCATAAGTACTTATTTGTTATTACTTTTTTATTTTGTGTACTAGGCGTGGGATTAATTTCGCTATGCCATTAAGATATCCAGGTTTTAGTACCATCTTAAACAAACTACAGAATGAACAATATAAACATCTAAAATTTTTATTATCACTGTAAATTCTTATTCAATGAGTTGTGAAGTTTATTTATAAAGTAGCGATTTTCTTTCAAACATTACATTTATTCGAAACTTCTTTAAAGTTTCAGTTCTGAGACTTATATATACTGTTTACATCTTGTTTGGAACTTGTACTAATATCCAACGCCTAATGCTTTGTCTAGATAAAATGTCGTATAGTTTCATATCAATAGTTACTTAATAAACCTTAAGTATTTAAATTAAAATACTTTCACAGATGATATTACGTTTATTTAATTTTTATGTTCCTTGAAACCTTATGTATTTACTCTAAGATTGTATGTAAAATATACAAAACTAAAACTTTGAAGTACTTCGTTTGTATTACAGTGGTAGAGTCCGCTCAACATCTGTTTTACGAATGGCCCGATCAACCGGGGAAAAATAAGGACTTCACAAAAGATAGGCGTGAAGTAGAAGTATTCTCCGTTCCGTCTGGGGAGAAAGGTGCCGGAGGCCTAATTTTAGTCTTCTTCCACTTCCCACCCTTTTCTACGAAGGAAAGGGTGGGCCGGGAAAAAGTATTTGATGGGGAAGGAGATCGATAGTAGGCAACGCATCTGCAACTTGCAAATGCTTGTTGCAGATGAGTTGAGAATTTTTTTTCTTGTGAGTGTATGTAGGCGATGTTTCTATATGGACTTAAATACCGACCAAAACTAAACAAGTATTTATAAACCAAGATATATGTATGTACCAGGACCGTTAATTACTATTTAATTAAAAAAAACATTAAGCCCAACTGACTGTCACCATATAACACTCCGGGGAGAATACGAATCGAATGACACCTCGTTCTTCAAAATCGGTCCAGTCGTTTACGCTGCAAGTCAGTCGAGCAATAATGGCAATTTGTGTAGCTTGACAGTGAATTTATTTATTTTAATTGCAGTGTAAGACCTATTCCAAACAGTCCCGGGAAAACTGTTAATCATAGAAATGGTTTAATAGTCACAAGTTTTTTGTTTTACTGTTATCTAAATACCTTTACATTATTCACGAACTACCGATTGATTTTTCTATTTAAACAGAGTGTCTCATTTACAAGAGAAAGTACGAGAGTCATTTTAATGTTGTGGACAATTACTTTTAATAGCATTTCTAATCTAGACAGCAGAGTTGCCACTAAAAGGTTTGAGTTAATTATTTTAAGGCAAATAAATTTCCTTGGGCGCGCCCACAGCGCCTACTGGGCCGCGGAAACTTTCTGATAGTAAAAATATTTACTCAGCGGCCTCGGCCGCACTAAACCGACAATATTACTTAATCCTCACATCAACCGTAATACCTCGGATATTATTTTTTCTACTTTATCTGCGTCATTGTCGTACTTTATCAGTCAACGAAAAAGTTTAATACAATTTTATTTTCTAAGCCTCTGCTAAAATTTACTGTATATTGAGATTTTTTTACATTTTAATAAGGACAATTTGTACAAAGGAAGGAAATATGTTTAAGAAATTAACTAAAAGCATAAACTGTTTTTTTTTTTCAATCTTTGACTAAGTGGCGTTATTCTTAAACTAGTTAATTTATTAAAAGCGATCAATTTTATAGAATCGTGCTAAAATGTAAAACTTAATCTCACGAATATAAACACATTTACGGTGAATCTGCCATAATTTCCCGCTATTTATTTTATAAATTCTCTCCAGTTACTGAACTGGCTTAAAGTAACTGTACTTACATATAAAATTAAGAAATAAAACCAAAACCGTAATTCAAGTAGAATAATTATTACATATATACTGGGTTAATGCAGAACACAGTTAAATACGAAAATTCATTCCATAGATCCAAGCAAATGGAAGAGCTAAGTTTTATCATCGATGATTAAGCTCATAAATAGTATCCCCAATAATAAAATATTATTGGCATACAGTAACTATATCACTATATATATAACACCTAATGCCATCTCAGTTAAGCTATTCTTTTAAGATGCTGTACATCTATCATCTTGAAGTGTGGATGGACCTCTACGCAAATGTATTAATATTACTTCCGATTAAATAATAACAATTTATACCAAAGTAAGGAAATATAAATTAGTCTCGATTGCGTTTAAATAAAATAAAAATAATATAATATGCGGAAACCTTTCTCGTTTCTTTGAACAATTTTCAATTGTTTGAGGCACGAGGAGCGTAATCCTCCGACAAACTTAGGTACACTAAAACGTTTTTAAGTGCAGCGCTAAAGCGCTGGGCAGCTCACTAAGTGCTGTAATTGCGCACATCGCCGATCTCACTACAAATATTGTTATGCTTAATCCACCAACCGACGATCGTGATGTTTTAAACACTTAAAACTTTTAAAACTTAAATAATTTTTTACGGTTGTTATGTGTTGGAATCAAAAAAAAAAATTGCTTACGATTATTAATTATATTTGATTAGAATAGATTTTTGCCTATATTAAAAATCAAGACAGACCTCAAACTTATTGTTATATATATTAACCCTTTAACTGTTTAATTTTGTTTCTAAAAACTTTTTCGCCCTGCTTAATTATTTTCCAGCGAAGACGAGTATACTCGACATAAACAGTTAAAGGTTTAAATAAAGGGAGAAATTGAAAAAAGATTCATTTACAATATCGGTTGCCATGGCAAAGACAATAACAACTTTTTGACACGGGCTATATACATAACATTATCGAAATAAATGTACAATTTCCTAATTAATATTCCGATATAACTCACAAAATACTGAACTGAATTTAAAAATTCTACTGGTAAAAGATTTTATTTGACAGCTCTTCTATCAGTGAGTAACTTAGCCTATATTTTATTTTTATTGGTTATTCTTTCTACCCATGCGAAATCATTAATGACATATTAGCTGTTTGATCTGTTTTTCCATGTAGAGGTGTCGTTAGTGTACCTGAAGCAATACAGGAAAAGAACGGCCATTTAAAAAGATAAAAGAACTTCAAAAGAGGTAGAAGAAGTCAGCGATAAAGTAATGACCATTAGTTTTCACTTTTTTATTATATTTTAGTAGACTGTCAGCCATTTTTTTAATTTATATATAAATTTTGTCGCTTGTTTTTTTATATTTATTTTTGATATTTATTTTACTTTCTTCACTAATATTTTACGATATGTTATTTAATATAGAAGTTATCTAAATACAATGAAATAAAGAGACATAACACCGTCACAGCTGGACGCGTGTGATGCGAGGTAGGGGGGAGGCAGTTATATGTGCGGGCTGTCTTGAAAACTTCGCCCTCGGCGTCCACCGACAACTTTCTTGTGAAACCCCTACTTCTTCCTTATACAGTGCTTTTTATACGGAGCTTTTTTAACCAAACTGCCTTTACATAAAGAATATTTTATACAAGTTAAAAGAATCAAGACAATCTTTTAAATTTCTTCAAATATATATATTACGGCATGTCTCATTACAAATCCATAATCCCCAAATAGGGCCCATATCTTAAATCCACCAATATGTTAATTTTTATATATCTTCGGAATCCAAGGTTCAATGCCGTAAAAATTTAATGGGATCCACTTGCGAATTAACAAAAAAAAACTGAAATCTGTTCATAAATATCTTTATTCGACGCGAGGTAGCAGACATAACCCATCTGTTAAACATCATTCATGGTAGCATCGACTGTCCCTCTCTTCTCTCTAAAATATCATTCAATGTACAGTCGAGTTCCTTCGCGGTATTCCACTTACAGAAAAATTGCCTTCCTTGTGACGAGCTAAACTCCGCCTCCTTCTTACAAATAAACAATAAGGGTGCTATCGATGTTTTGATAAAATAAAGTAAAATCTGTGACGTACCTGCACTGTACCCCTGACTATTGTTATCACCGCTGTCTTTGTTTTCCGCTCGGGAAGTTTTACGATCTCTGCCATTGAAACGAAATCATTATTTATGGATACTCTATTGTTAGAACATTGAACGACTTTTTTTCGTCCTAACACATTTAAAAGTAACATCCTATTGGTTACTGTTTCTCCGTCAATGTCTCAAGGCGTACGAAACGTTCAAACAATTATCTCTTTTAAAGTGGAATACCGCCAAGGAACTTGACTGCACCCAGGATATCAGCGCGCCATCACGTTCCTATTCACCTTCCTATGGCATCATCTAACTATCGCCAGAACTCATTTATGTGGCGCGCTGGCTTCCTTCTAAATAAAAATACAATAAGTTTAGACCTAGATATATTTAATTCAACAACTAATTCTGTAAGACGAGCATTGCTGTCGTAATTTTTTCATTAAAAGAAATTGTTGAACCCCCTTTGGAACATTTTAGAGTTTTTGTTTTATCTGCTCACACAATAATATAAATTGTATAATATAAACCATTCGTGAAGGCCTGTTATTGGCTGTTTCTGTTTCATAGTAAGTAAAAACTTGCTGTTTGTCTTCCTAGTAAATAAATAAATAAATATCGAAATTCTCAGGTAACAAACATAAAAATACAAGCGAATTGAAAACCTTCTCTTTTTTTAAGTCGGTTAAACGAGACTTATTGACGTCTTTGCACCATTCATATTTTTCCGCATCTCCACGACCAGCACGTATTATGCCTGTGAACAGGCTATGGATCACAGTACAGCTTGCTGAAAGCCTTAATAAATAAGTAAACGGAAAACCAATCGAGTTATCAACGAGTTAGTTACTTAATTAAATTATTTAGAAAAATAAAATAACTCTCTCAAGGAATTTACTTATAAAATAAATTAAAACAACAGTGAAATATCGACTTCAAAACAGATTAATTTCGATATTTTACAGACTTTCATCTATTATTAATGTACATTTTAAATGTAAATAATTTTTACCCGACTAACAGGAGGATAATATTTTTTATGGGTATATATGTATGATGTATGTCTATTCCCGTGTGACCTCCTGCAGCCTAAACGGTTTTACCGATTTTGAAGAGTGAGGTGTAATTGGATTCGTATTCTTCCCCGGAGTGTTATTTAAATGCAAAGTCAGTTGGTCTTATTGGTTTTAAAATTAACTATTGCTTGTTATTTCCAGTTAGTTCACTAAAACAGAAACGAAATATTCGAATAAGTGTGAAGAAGCCTATTAACTACAATATCTAATAAATGAAATGTAATAAATAACATTTAAAATGTGTAGAAGATAGTTTCTGTAAGCATTTTTAAAGACGGTAAGTTTGTGGCATCATAAGTATTTATTTCGTATTTGCGTTTAACTTCTGTACCACCAGAGCAAAGCTTTTAGCGTTCCCCTTGACTAGTTTATCTCTACACCAATCGTCCAAAGCGTTCGCATCAAAAGATACTTTTAAAAGCAACAGCATTTTACTTAAACAGAAAGCACCTACAATTTCGATTAACTATAGTGAGGTAAGTAGAAGCGACTAGTAATAATAATTAGTACAATGCAGCGTATTCATTTCGAGCAGACAATGTAAAAACGGTACGTCGGTGCCTCTGTTGCCTTAATATCCGCCGTTTCAGACTCGTAACCGGCTAACAATATTGCATTGCGTACCACGCGCTAGTTCCGTACTTATCGCGAAAGTTTCAGCCGCCGGCTGCGGGCGGAGGGCGGTGGGGGCGATGGGCGCAGGGTGGCTCGGAGGGACGCACACCCCCGGTGCAGTATCGATCGCGTCTGCTGCACGCTGCAGCGCTGTCTTCCGCAGATCAGTCCTTATCGTCGGCCGGAACGAGCCTCAGCGGGAGCACTAAAAAGGCTTTGCGAAGCATTCCATGGGCACAGCACACGCATGTCGCCTGCAGGCCTCCAGGCGTGCGCTCACGCTTCACAGACTTAAGCCTATTTATTGAACGCTCCCCGATGCACACGAGACGATGCGAGTAAACATTTAAAAATTCTATTGCTCCAGCAAATAAAAACATGGACGACTCTATATAGACTCTACGTTGTATGTACAACACGACCGGTAGAAAGGTACCCCGAAAACATAAAGCTATGTCCGACATAAACTCATTTATGATATTAAAATTCGTGTGGCTTTGTGGCCAAGGTGCTTGGAACGCTTCGCACGGGTATGAAATTTATAACGAAAGCCGTAGAGCAAAGTTGCAAGCGTTGAAAATATTGTAAGCTGCACCCGTTTCGGGCAAATTAAATGAAAAACGAAGTTTCCCCGCTGGCCGACAAAGTTAGCCACTCAAGTTCGCTTGGTGGCGCACGCGGCCTCTCAACGTCTCTCTACTAACATTTCATATTAACCGATATGAATTCATACTCTACCGCGTTATCTTCTGTACTGGACGTACATATATACCACAATAAAATATTAACTACCCGAATATTAATTTTATTTGCTGTTCAGGGATTTTTATAACAAATTTTGATTATAACAAATGTAATTTAAATATAATCCTAAATATAATTTAGGAAAATCTTATTGATTCATGTTGATATTTACGTTTATTACAAAAAAATTTAAAGCAAAGTAAGCAAACAAAGGCAAAACCGAATAAGCCTGATTCCTTGAAACGTTTGAATCCACTTTTGAATAGAGCTATTTGGAGCGACAAATAATAACATTGCAGGTCCAGACAACGGCAATTTAGCATATAAACATTTAAAAAAAATTAACAAGAATCGACCTATTTCGTAGGATTGTATCCTAACTATGTATTGATCTTTTATATAAGTGGCGATTTTTTTTATATCTATAACCACTATAGCAATTTAAGTATTATTTTAAATTCAAGAATTTCTATGTTTTGCTTTTGTTCTGCCCATATTAACAAGTCTGACAAGTTCTCTAAGACATTACTAAGCCCTAGCAAGATCGCAAGTCCAGTGCGCCATCCAAATAACAGGATAGTAAAAATACAAAAAGATTCGACTCCCACACAATAAGAATTCCATCCAATTCTTATTATACGAGAGTCAGTCCAAGGGGTTGCAATACCAGATGTTCCGGATCGCACAATTGCTTGGATTTTAATTTCAAAAATAACATACCGTTAGATCTGACGTCTATGTATGAATAATTTATACTAAACCCTTTTCCAATTTATAATAGAAGCCTTAAGTAAGTTGTATGATTATCATTGATTCAAGCAATTAATTAAAAAAAAATAACAATTTGTTATAAAATATTCTTTAAAAGTTATAAAAAAGTTTGTTCGACATTAAATTGACCTCAAACACGGCAGATTCGAACAGTTAGCTTTAGATTACAATAACCACTTATAAAAGATATAAGTATCTTGACTTACATAAAACATTTTACGTTGCCGTCAATGAACTCTTATGAAACTTAAAAAAAAAACACTTAAAAACTTATTATTCTGACTTGACTTAAATAACAATCAAATATTCGATTATGATTTTTAAGCCCCTTTGATATTTATTATATTATTTTACTTATTTGCTTAGATTTCAATTTATATCTTTTTATATTCTATTGCTCTAACGATATTGTAAGTCATTTGCTTTCGTCATAACTAATACCGGATTCCGTTGTATGGAGCATTCAATCAGTTCATTACATTAAAGAGCCAGAGTCTTTTGTAAGTTGAGTATTTTCCAGTGGTCTCTATTCATAGCGAGATTCTTCAACTCCCAATAGACGACATTTACTTTTTCTTTTATTTGAATTGTATATACATATAGCTCCTGGCATCTCCTATCATCTGTTTATTTTTAATGTTGTGTTGTGTGACTTTCTAATATCTAATTACTCTACATGTTCAAATATTTACTCGAGTAATAAACTATAGTTACTTACTCCGTTGGTGCAGCCACAAAAAGTGGGTCTTGACATCCAATACAAGAGAGCGCTACCGCCGCCTGTCTCGCACCGCCTCCTGCCTGTCAAAGACTTGAATCTTTTGTAGGTCAAGGTCCAATGCATCCTTCCAGCGATATCTGAGCCGGCATATAGGTCGCCGGCCACTTGGTGTTCCGAGATATAATTTTTTTACCATTTCAATCCCCATCCTCAATAGATGGCCCATCCAACGGAGTCTCTGGGCTTTGGCTTCCATAATGTTTGGTTCGCCTATTAGTCTTTCTATTTCCAAGTTGTGTCAAGTCCTCCAACTTCCACTTTGCCTCCTGATTTTCCTGTCTGCCACCATAAGCTTTCCTCTTCTTTAAGGGTTAGTGCATATGTCTTGCAGCCATACGTAAAGATCATTCTTATCACCGTTTTTTATAGGTATATACGGATTTTTGTCTTTCTACTCAACGGCTTGGACACCAACACCTTGTGTAGGGCGACACTACAATGGAGGGCGTTGTGAATCCGTATATCGATTGCCTCTTCACGTGTATTTGTATCCGTGATAGTGCAGCAATAAACCATATGTTCAAGAATTTTCTATTTTAGTAATCGACTTCAAAAAAGTAGAAGATTCTCAATTAGCTTGTATTTTTTTATGTTTATCACCTCAGAATTTCCTCATTTATGAATTGATTTAAAATAATTAAAAAATAAACTTGAAATAATAAAAAGCGAACACAACAAGAGCAATTTAGAACTAGAAACAAACACTATATGAAACTTATGACCAACCCCTAATTCTACTAAAAGAATCGTATTCCAATACTACTTCGGTGATTTCACAATTGTTGAAATGGTATTATTCTAATTTGACCATGATAATTGGTGCGTGATTATTATGACAGCATTTAAAATGGCAAAATTGAGAGCCCGTTGACGCTCACCAAAAATTACAGTTTCAGTGAGTCAAATCGATAGAAGGCGGCGTATACAAAGCGTAGCTTGGCCTTGCGCCAAGGCCCTCGACCTCGCGCGCACTACTTGCCCACTTCACCACCAGGCATTCCCGTAGCCACGTTGTTATCTACCAACTAACCGATGTGTACCGACGACACAGTCAAAGCCACTGGTTTGCGCCACGTCTTCTTGTTAAGTTATAACATTCCTTAGTGCTAAGTGAGATTCATAACTGAAGTTTAAATATAAAATCAAGATTTATCTATGGGAGGCAGTAAGTAGGTTTTATGGTTGAACTTTCTACAATTTAAGTATGGATTCTATATTGAATAGGAGACTTATTTAAGGAATATACAGTAGAAATGTGGTCCGGTCGAGCACTTACATTTATTTCCTGCAATTCATATTAGGTTGTTAATAGTCGGTTTCCTGTAAGATATTTCGTGAGTAATGGATCGGGCAATAAGAAATTTATCTACTGCTTTCAAAATTTTTGAAGAAAACTAAGCTATTCCCCGGATAAATTGACGTAACTACTTGTTACAAATTGCTTTACCTTAGGTTACTTCCTGTCCGCATAAAAATATCGACATCAAAATTAGGTATTGACTATAATTTATACTGTGTAGATTTTGTGGATTATCACTCAGCTAAATATAACCGGAGCTATGAAAGGAAGTGGATGAGATAGCACTGATGTTAAGCAAAAGCGAACGGAGGCGCGAGACTATATTGCATAAGCTATCAGTAAAACGGAATCTTGTCGAAGTTTCCACAGGGTGCGAGTATGTTTAGTTTAGTATGAGTGTGTGAATTACTTTAAGTTTACATATAAAGTTCATCTGCTATAGTTTTTATTAACATTTTTTTAAGGTTATATATAGGTGTAATTGGTAAGTCTCTGCAGGTATGTTCTAAGACAGTCACGAAAAATGTTGCACACTAGACCTACTATAACCTCAAAGTAAGTACATTACAGGATACCGAAATGAGTTGAAATAACGGTAATTTATTTGATGCGATTCGCCTAAGAGAGATATTGTACCCAATTCCCTTCAGAAAAATTAGGGGGACGGAAAGACCATCCCCCTTTTCCTCCTCTTCTTTTCCTTATTTACGGGGATAGATAAGAATCATGATGAGATACCATGTAACACCTTAGTTTATGTTATACAATGTTACGTGTTATTTTTCTAATGCTAAGTTATGTTACGATCTCCAAAATGTATGTAAGCTCTTCACCGACTGAAGCCTTGGTAATATTTGCCGCGACCACCGACCGCCGAGGTTGGAGTTAAGCCAAATTCAATAACACGATTAGGCATGCCGAAAAATGTTTACGAATATTTCAAAATATTTACCATTTTTGTATAAAAAAATCAACCATAGCCAATATCGAAGTCGATTTTTTTCGACATTATCTTAATAACAATTAAAAACTATGTCAACATTTAAATTATATTATCTAATATCCTTACTAGATAATAACGAGATTCAGCCGAGTACCAGATATAAAACAAAAAATCTTGAAACTTTTTTGCGGATATATTACATGTTTATAAATATACATTATGGATACGGGTATTAAAATGAACTCTGATACATTTTAAAGAGAAACATGATCTTCGTTCCTTCAGTTGATTGTACATGTGAACAAGACTTTAGTCGCGGTTAGACGGTTTACACAAACAAATATTTTGCTCTGCGACAAATGAAACAGAAATAATTATTTAGTGTTACAAATACAAGCAAAACAAGACAAAGAAGAAAAGAGAGAAGTAGCTTCGTCCCTAAATATATATTATCTGCATTATTCGCCTGCTGATTTTATAGGTATATTGTAAGATTTCAAAGAAAAGTATTGAATACCATAGTAGTTTCTCAGAATAGTTTTCACGTTCCTCTTTGCGATGCATTCTCAGTATATTTAATTATGCAGACGTCGTTAGGCCTATTTTTAACAGAATTCTCGTTAAGGATTCCTTGGCCATGCTCACTGAATAGGTCATGTGCTCACTCGCCTTATACCATCATAACTTTTTAATATTACTTAAAACTCAATTAATTTAACTTTGACCATAAATTAAAATAGAAACTTACGAATTTTACGAATCGTATTATAACGTTGTGGTATTAGGTCGTCTGAAATATATTTAATTTGATTTCATTATTTTCATAAACGTATGATGGCAAATGTATAATGATAAAATGATATCTAAAGAATTATTTGATATCAACCAAAAATACTAGTTGATAAAGTATCCCGTAAAAATCAATGTAATTTATATCCTCTGTTCCATTCTTCCTTCTATATTTGCTTCGTTTAGTCGTCATTCATTATTTCTTAATTGTATTAACATATCATTTTAGGGTCGCTAACTTCTGTAAGAATTGGAAATGAATATGAATTGTAAAAAAATTACAAAAATATCTCACATTATGCAGTTGTATGTAATTGAAAATTATCTTTTACTAAGTTTCTTAATATATACATCTACTTTAATATTTATTACTTCCTTATGTTTGTTAAATAATTTTGACAGTGGCAGAGTCCGCAACAACATCTGTTGCACGAATGGTCAGCTCGACCGGTGAAATATATACCTTGCAGAAGACAGGCGTGAAGTAGAAGTATTCTGCGTTTCACCCAAAGAGCGAAATGCCGGAGGCCAATTTTAGTATTCTTCCCCTTCCCATCCTTTTCTAATAAGGAAAGGTTGAGAAGGGAAAGAGAATTTCACGGGGAAGGCGATAGATAGGATAAGGAAATGACAATTTTTTTGTCTATCCCCTCCTCTGCCTACTTTAGGTAGGCAACACATCTGCCTATGGGTAGCGGTCACTTAGATTTTTTTTGGGTGGCCTTTTTGCCGCCCTGCTGCTCCCCCTGGCGTGTTTTGGGCCAGAGACGTTGTCGTTCATTTTATTTAAGATCAAAAATACATATTTAGACTTACTTTAAGGTTTACATTTGGTAAAAAAGCTAATTCTTTAATTTACATTTTCTTAATACTACTTGCTACTATTCTACAAGCCAATGGTTAAAACATGTATAAATTTTTGTACAATGTTGCATGACTAGTTTTTATTGCTAATTATAAATAAATTACTAATTATATTGGTACTAATTGGGATCGACTTTTCTTATGTTTTGTTCCTATTTATTACTTTTTGTGCTATGCTTTTGCAAT
>DWLR01001218.1:0-19316 GCA_018246295.1 Papilio alexanor hazarajatica
ATATATATATATATATATATATCTTAACTAAGTTAAACTAATTCGACCGTAAGTATAATTAGGTATGTTGATACATCACATTTGTGCCCTAATAAACTATGCGAAAAGGCGGATAAGTAGCCAATACAATCCCTGACAACCTCAAAATAATTGTTATGTTTGTTATCCCTTTTTTCGAATTTTATGTTAGATTTAATATTATTATTTGTTATATTCATAATAAAAGTATACATTTTAAATTTAAATGTTTGAGCGAGGTTAAATAATTAAGTTTTAGCATACAGTTCTTTAGTTGGTGTTCGGTAGTCGAAATTATATAGTACCTTTATAATTTTATTCAATATTCATTATTCAAGGACATTATTCACACATGGCCATCTGATCCCAAACTAAGCAGAGCTTGTGCTATGAAAACCGGACAACTGATATACTACATTATTCCGTGTTCTTTGTAATGACAATAAATTAGTTGATGCTGCTGATCCCCAGGTTTCTATTAGGTACTCAATATGTGATTTCACCAAAGAATTATATATAACTGCCTTACCCTTTTTAGGAATACAGTGAGCTGCTTTGTAAAGAGCTCCTAGGTCTTTAACTTTGACTTAACCAATTCTATACGTGGCTACCATGTTAGTTTGTCATCTATTACTAATCCTAGATACTTTTCTTCATACGATCTTCGAAGAATATCGTTATTTATTTTTAGGGGGGAAAAATCTGGTATGGACTTATTTTTTGCTGCTAAAATTATAAAAGTCTTTTTTTTAATATTGATTGTTAACAAGTTATTCAGGAACCATTCATTTAGTCTGTTTAGGTCGGTTTGGGCATCCATTAAAAGGTTCTTCCCATCCTTATTCCAAGACCTACCCATTTGTCATATCTAACGTAACATATTGGTCCATTGCCATTTCCGCTTAAGGCTTTAAGGTAAAAAAATATTCGATAACAAAAGTTGATAAGAAGCTTTTTGATAAAGAAAGGTGTCAGGAGAACGCGTGACCGACGAGCGTGTATGGATGAAGAAGCGAGAGGTGTGCTTCGATCGCGCCAAGTGATAAGAGACCAAACTAGCACCTGGTCGCCGATGATAAGCGGTCACCAACGACCATTGACATCCGCAACACCAGAGGAACTGCAAATGCGTTGCCGGACTTTATGGAAAGATACGCTCTCTTCTTGAAGGACCCTAACTCGTATTGGTTTGGAAATGCCGTTGAGGACAGACAGACAACGCGGCTGTGCGAGGCAGGAAGTTTCGCGGGGACCCTACCTACCTACCCTACCTAGGTTGTGGATTGCCAACCATCAAGGCGGTAAGGATGGTATCTGTCGCTCTTTCGAGTCGTGCGATGACGGAATTCCGCTGCAGGAACTGTTCCAAACAATTCTTCGGAATACTCCCCATAGTAAATGCGATAAAATATACACAGGGAACTGACGTCCCTTCACAAGGCCAGAGGATCAAGCCGATCAGTAAAATCGTTGACGATTCGAGTCACTTTGCTTACGCCTTTGGGTTAACAACCGCTCATAATACTCTCCGTTCGAAAAGAGTTTGCAATAACAGAAAAACATACGGCAAACATAAACTTTTAAAGATTAATATATTGATGTCAATGTCAAAACACTTGTTTCATGTTTACATAAATTTTTCTGGCTTTTTAAATTATATTCTCTTATTTATTACATTCTATCAACAGATATTATTATCAAGCACTACGCTACCTAAATTTTAACAAAAACAAGACGATGACATTTAAAAAAATATTTAAATAGCTCTATGACACGATACGATGATAATTTTGACAACTCACTCCTATTACATTTAGTTTTGGTAAAATGTACTACAGAATTGTCACTTCATTGTGAAGTGAGCTTCCGCGCATAGCCAGCAACCATAGACTATCAAAAATCAGTTTTAAATTAAATAAATCGAAAAAAATTGTGTTTAGGTAGCTTTAGTATTTTTTGTTAATATTAAAGTTATTTAAAATGATCGAACCACGTAAATAATAGTATTACGTACCGAAAACTTAACTTATGTTTTAATTTTTTTAATTGTCAATACGTTTTGTTACGTTATGCCAGCATCGTGTTGTCGAAATTAGTATTAACAAATTATTAATTGAATAGAATAAAATAGTTGCCGTGCGACATTAACCATGAAACTATCGGTTTAAAATTCTATGAGAATAGTAATAGAAAATCGAATAGATTCCTTAACGATTATACACTACCGCTTCTCTACTATGAGTTGTCAAAATTATGTTTGTACGGACGCCTTACAGACCGTTACGGATAATTCATTTTGTAATTAATTCCGTGACGCACAGCCAAAGTTTATAAAATTAAAGCAGCGAATGTAGGCTACGGTGTAGGGGAGGCGAGGCCTTGACACAGAATCACTAGACCGGCAATGTTTCACTTTTAAAACAAAACAAATGCGCATTATCATAAAGCGTTGATTTTTACCATAGACAGGACGTCGACACTCAATTGTTTCCGATCTTTAATTATCGATTAATTGATTAAAGGTATAGACAAGTAATGAACATATATTTTATAAGTGTTCCAAAGTATTGACTGCGACATTTACATATTAATAAGTTAAATTTACAAAGTACTTTAAAGTATAAGATATATTTAATATTTATATTTTACAGCCTCATCAGGTTTTTGAATTCATGCAGCTCAAATGTGGGATAACGCAGGATTTTGTTTTATTTAATTAACTGTATATAGCTTCGTCGGTTCTAAAACCATTTAACATAGTATGTATGTATAGTTGAATGATTATATACTAAATTATGGAAAGAGAAAAAGAGGGTTCCAACCTATCACTACGATTAATTAAGTGCAAGGAATAATATGTAAATATACTTTTAAGGTATATATTATACTATTCGAGTGATGATCTGCTGTATTCATAAAAATGGAATAAAATCGAATGAAAATTTACTAAAATATGCACAATTTATTCGATGTTAACAATTGTTTTTATATTTAGTTCAAAATTCGCAGGAGTATTTGACGCGAATCCGACTCTCACTGGAGGGACCGGTTTTTTCTTTGTGTTAACAAGATTTTTGGTACCCCTTATATAATAACTGAATTGTTCATAAACTCTTTTACGATTATTAAATAAAAGCAATTAGTACATAAAATGATCGAAGACATCGATTGCATTTCAAGTTTTAATAAGTAACTAGATTATGAGATATGTTTCAACTGAGAATTAATGCAGAATTGCTTTATTAGTAATCAGTTTATATTTATATAACTGCAAAATACTATAACAACACAGTTTAAGTTTTTAATTGCATTCAACCGCTTACGCTTATTAAAGGTACATAATTATCCATGGGCCTCCTTTTATTTCGGAATATTGTGTGATGAGTAAGAGTATTCATGGCGAATTATTTGCTGTTTAAAATTTACCTTAGTTATTCTAACAAATTCAATTAATAGCGAGAAAATTTAAGGCTACTTTTAACATACAAAAACATTCGGAAAGAAACGAATACCACGATTATGGTTACATGCAATCCCGTTTTGCACTATACATGTTCCGATCTCTGCCGCGATAGGTATTTAGGTACCGCAATTCGTGAATGCCCCATGACAGCTGGTGTAATTTAAATCATAACGGTTACACGACTTCTTAACTTGCCCGGTGAATCATCTTTCCGCTTGATTCATTATGCTTTGCCTTCATATCATACTACATGCTGTAGTACCTAGACCGATAGCGGCCGAGGCAGACGTCGAGAGCGTACGTACAAATAAAGAATGCAAACGCACCATGAATATTACATTACATAGGTTATGCTAAACATATATAAATAACAAAACAATGTAAATTTGTGCAAAATGAATAAAAACTAATAGAATCGGACAAAGAAAATCATCTGAGACGATGAGAGCATGCAAATACGTTTACGGAGGCTCCCGAGCTTTTCGAAAGCCTTCTTCGTAAATGTCCTTCACTTCGGCGATCTCTTAATAATAGTTATAACGTTGTACGAATTGTTATATGGGTGTATGTTACGATTTACGATCGAAACCGGTCTGCCTGCACGCTGGCCAATGTCTACATCGATTCAGTCACCCCAAACCGAATGTTTCTCACAAAATAATTCACGTCTCGACGCGCGGCGGTCAACTTTCTACTTTGAACAGTTATAGTTACTGTAAAAATTGATAGTTTTGACAGATCCGTTTGTAAGACAAAGACGCTGGTCGGTTCGCGAATGCACGAAACGATTTCCGCAAACCGAAGTTCAAGATTACCTGCAAGAAACGCCACGTGCAAAGGAGCGAGAAAACTTGTTGGAATCCAACACCAGAACACAGGCGGGGACCACATGCAGGCCGGGATTGGTGCAATGTGATAGTGAGCACAACGTTTACACCGAATCACGTCCTATGCGTGGCCATCGCTGTGAACGACCGGCCGGGTAACGGGACTGCGCGCCGCGGATGCTGAGTAGCGGTCTCCGAAGGCCGGGCCCGCTTGGATAGGCCGGGACTGGTGCAATATCGCTCACGAACCGAATATAGCACTAGTCACCGCCCAGCCACACGGGCCTCGCAGACAAAGGACAGACGCTCCACCCCGCCCGAACATCTTCCAGTGTGCTTCTATTGTGAACTTTTAAGTTAGTGAACTCGCGCACGGTGTGTGTTCAAACACCGCATACCGTTTACTGGCGCACGTCAAACCCGCAAGACGGTCGGCGCCGGAGTGCGGCGGCGCGGGGTGAGCGACGCGAGCGCAGCTGTCGCTGCCTCCTCCCGCCACCCCGCGCCCTCCATCGCCACGGCCCTTTATCGTTCTGGGAAGTGGTTCCTAAACTTCCCGACGATGTTGACCACTCATAAATTTCCCTATTGTAAAGGAGAATTCACGGTCTCTTAAGAAAGTTGTGAGCCTTGACACGCAGTACGTGACCGTTGTGGCGATGACGTACATCGCTAATCGGTTGAGATTTTCGTGACTGGCTCCATACAGTACATATTATATCGGACAACAGCGAAGTTCATGATTAAGCATCAAAATCACTAACGCGATGGGCAAAAATAAATAGTTTGCTTTTTTCTGCACGTAATCAGTGCGAAAACATCAAATTTATTTTTCTCACGTTTTTTAATTGTACCACATTTCCAGACTCTAAAATCAAACCAATGCAAAAATGATAACTGTATGATAAATATGTATCTGTAATATTTTTTTGAGGCCTTTTAAAACTTTTGACATAAAAATCTTTATTCTTTATCATGCATTAATTTAATCCTTAATAACTGTTGGTAATTCATTTTAAAAAATTGCAACCCTCAGATATTCGACATTCAATTTAAACCGTCCATCCCAAGCCAGCCGCTCCTACCTGCCTGCGCCATTTTACCATAGAATAACTGTTAACTTAAAGATTAATTGACATTTATGCATTACGAAACACGTAAAAGTCTCGTGGTATTTAATTATATTTACATATCGTTTGAATGACAAAAAAAGAACAAACCGTAATAAGTTAAGTTTAAACTCTATGAATATTATTACGTGCTATTTTTTTCGTATGATTGGATCATCGAGAGGCTATTTACGAGGCCTCAATGACACAATTTGGCAATGAAACAGTATTGAGCAGTACCGATTTCAGCATGCCTTGTGGAGTCCCAGTCGCCCTGAATGTACAGGGAGACGACTGGGATTGACATTTTCGCAGACACGACCGTCGAAATAATTTCAGGCAGCAAATCATACCACACATCGGTTTCCTAGTATGCCAGGTCCAGAAATTTCCTCTATCTTTGCGTCAACATTGAACTAGCTTCTCGTTATATGGGATGGGATGGGTATATCACTCAAAAACTCCTTGTTCCCAGTCTTTCGGAACGCGGTAATAGTTACAAAAAATACAATAATGTCATTTTGCGCAGATAAAAAGCGCTCTACACAATTATGAGTGTTAATGTTTACAATAGAAGTATTAAAACTCTTTTCTCAAATGATTGTTAGAATCAAATAAAAAGGTGAATAAAAACTATAAAAATGTTCTAGTCTTATATTACACATATAATTAATTATTTACGTCATAAATGGCCGCTAATTTATTTTACTTTGAATATAGATTAGCAAATTAGAATTAACTAAAAATGTATATTTATATTTAAAACTAGTTTTTTTTTTACTATATCTAAACTACCTTTTTAATACGGATCGCTTTAAAACTATATTAAAATTCCGAATAGTAGCACTGAACCTTCAATCAAGTTTGCTCGATTGAGAAGAGACAAACCTCCTCAACATCTCATTCAGGTAATGCCTAATAGGCATATCTTCATTCTACTAGATTTTTGTCTGTGATAACTTCTAATGCGCAGTTATTAAAAATTCATAAAATCTATGTTATATCACTCAGACACTCCGGGGAAGAATGACACTCGCACTTCAAAATTTGTTACAGCCGTTTAAGCTACAGGATTTCGACATACATACCAGCGAACAACTTTACACTTTGTCAGTTGGGCAAAAAAAGATAAGTTTCAACAACGACATTTTCTAATCGATCACGACTAGTGTTAGTCGAAGGTTCTTTGAAAATTTAATAAACTGGAAAACAATTATATCAATCGAATTTTAGTTATTTTAATCAATGCTCCCCTTATATCCTAGTTTACTTCTAGTTTCGTTAATAAGAAATTGATTTACACGTTTGCTGATAATTAATTTTATACCTTTAGTAAATCGTTAAATATATGTATTCCAAATACATATGTACTAATATTCGAAAGAGATTTTATTAAAAAAATCACTTATACAAAGCTTTTTTATCGGCTTTGCTCTGGAGCATCCTCCAGAGCAAAGCCGAAGCGGGTTGCTAGTATTAATATTGATGAAGTTGATAAAAGTTTTCAAAACCTCTCTGGTCTTATATGGTTCGCTAGGCTTAATATCTAGTGAAAAAGAGACTGTATGAGGGCGGAACTGATATCGATTACGTTTTCAAAGCCATACACGGTAACATAGAAAATATTTAATTAATTAAAGAGCGATAAACATATTTTTGTTTTAAATTTGTCTGAAGACAAAAATAAAAATACGAAATTTCGTTAAATTAAATGTAAACATTGAATCGATGTTTAATCTTTGGTTCAAGTTTACTCTCGTTAATCAATAAATTACTTGAACGACAATATTATCATTTTCGTTTTTCCTTTATGTGCCTAAGATTGCGAATTTTAATAAATTTTCATATTTACGATTATAAAATAGTGAAATTAAACTCATTTTATGGATTTCAAAGCGTTTATTACTATATTCACTTTTAATAAAGATTCGGGGGATGCAAAACTGAAAAACTAGTCGAATGCTACATTTGGGCTCATTTTAATTTATGATTAGGCTATAAGCTATTTTAAAGCTATTTAAATAAATATTGTAAACTCAATTATAATATAAAAGAGAATTAAAAATGGAGGCAACGACTGGCCAAAAGCTGTTCCCGCGTCCCCAGCGCCATCTGTTCGGAACTCACCTGTCCAGGATATCTCATTGCGTTACCAGTAAAAAAACCGCAAACAATGAATACAAAATGATGTATTTTGCTTTTATATACTGGCTACCCCATCCGGCTTTGTTGGTTTTACTTCAAACTACTGCCAATAACAGATGTCTTGAAATTAACGGCATAAATTGAAAATGTTAGAATTTATAGTTAACGTAATTTTACTTATATATTTTATCGCAACCGGGGCTGATAGCTTTTTACGGAGACGCCCGAAGCCGCCACGAGGTTGGTGACATACCAAAGAAAACTCATAACTGACAAGTCTGTATAAAATAAAGGACACACCTCGCCTTATACGCTAAAATCCTTGAATTCCAAACTATTAGCGGAATCAACTTTTTCTTTTTTCTAAATATTACATTAAGACATTAAATATCCATAATATGCAATTTCACTCCACTTTATCTTACGATTTGTCGAAAATTACAACAAACACAGAATTTTTCAAAAAAAAAAAAGTGGAATAGTGTTATGTCCGCCTTAATATTAGTGACGTTTGTTTTGACGATTTTGATTTGGAATAGCATATAAGTACATACGTAGAAGCAAGCGAGGAGTGCCTGCACCGTGTCAAATTGAAATCACTGCGACAGTTTGTGTTGGTTACGCGCGTTAATGAAATGAATATATATTCATTTCATTTACTTCATACATGTCGTCTCATTACAAAATCGAACCCAATACTTACTTATCTTTTAACAGATTAATAGGTACTCTAACAATATCGATTGTTATCCCGTAGATATGGGGACTTGGTGGTCACACCATGTCGAAGATAGAAGGAAAGAGAGAATAATTTTTCTTAGGACACTGCCTTATCGGTTTGGAAATACCGCTAAAGACAGATAATTCCACAAAGCAATGCGCGGCAGGAAGTTGCGCGAAAACCGTACGGTCACGGAATGCAAAGTTAAGCTTAAACGTGTTTAGGTGAAACGGACTTGGCGCTTGGCCACTTAGGAATCCTAGGGAACTGTGGATGCTTCACCAGAGCGGACTGCTGTAGAATGATAACCAGTGAGGTGATGTGGATGAAAAGCTACAATCAGGGAATCTATGACACTTATACTAAAGCGAAATAAATAAAATGTATTACGTTTAAGTAAATATTTTATGTTAAGTATGAATATTTGTATGTTTATTTTCATGTATTTTTCTTTATAAATGTTCTAATGTAATAATTATAAAATATATAATGTATAAATATATATATTCACAATATCACCCATAAATAACTTTTCACTGTCGCGGGGTAAGCAGTTAGAAAACTCTTCAAGAGTTACACTCGCCTGTACGTGTAATAATCCTTATATTGTATTTCCTATTTTTTTTTGTAAACTGTGTACAAAGTTTTAAATAAATAAATAAACAAATAAAACTGGATATGCACTCTCACGCTCGTTACCGAGAGGGGAGGGCAGAGATAATAAATTTCCATTTGGCGCGTGCCTGGCACTTCTCTCGTTTCTTCTACATCCCTACCTACATCTACAAATACAAGCTTATCAGTTACGGGTATTCCTTACGTCGCCGTTTTCTAGTATGTTACAAATTTAATCGATACAAAATCTCCTGGGCCGTCCCTTGTAAACACTGCGACTCACTTTTGCTATTTTATTAGATTGAATACTTATCCTAGGGTTAATTTTTAGTGACGTCATCATTGCTTGTTTAATTACGTATGTAATTCAAATTTCAATTACGATCATCAAACTGATTTACACAGGAATGTACAAGAAGACGTTGAAAGAAACGAACGTTTTAGAGTTGCCCATATTAAACAGATATCACAAGGCACCATGACCACTCTAATATTCCTATATCTTGTTCAAATACTGCGATAAAAGTTTCGGCGCAAGCGTGAGTGACGCAGCCGAATGATATAAACCATAAATAACGAATAGATCGTGAAATATTTGTATGATCTATCAATGTTATGTAATCCATCTTATTAAAGAACGGTGACATAAAAAAATTATAATTTTGCGTTGTCTTTTAATTTTAAAGAAAAATAGAACCAATAATTCATTAGTTCATAGTTTTATCTTTTCGGTTATAAGACAAATTTATAAATGCAAACAAAATTAAGTTACATAATTCATATTTTTCTAATTCCTTCACAAATACTTTTTTTTTGTAATAGATGAACTCTGAAAATACAAGTCTATTAATTAAAAATAGCATTGAACAATCCAATATATGCCTTTGTCTTATATCTTTGTCTTGAATCCAGAATTCTCTACAACCTGGCATCCTAACCACTGCGCCATATTACCATGCTAAAGTCGTAGCTTGTTTTCTTGTATTTGTTAACAAAAAACATTAATAAAGAACCCATAAAATAGAATATCCCACGGCGCGGCGCGTGGCGGCATATTATTAACATAATAATGTGGTGTCAACGAATAATGTTAATTAAATTTATTTAAGATTTTTTAGGTTACAACGTTGTAAATGTGCAAGCGGCAAATCAAGAGGCCTGTAACATCTTTAACAATTGAAAGTTTGAAAGCTTTATGTAGGAAGTTTAAGTAGTAAATGGTTGTATGTAATGTATGAAATGGGAGAAGGGAGTGTTAATAAAATATATTAATAACTCGCGTATCAGTAGCACTTGCTACATTAACCGTCGCGTTAGAAAGTCAATCTCATAAGGTTAATTTTGCATGTTTTCAGTTTTACATTAAAATTAATAATTATGTAAAAACAGTATTTTTATAAGTTCACGCAGCTGGGTCAGTTCTTTTATTCATAAATTCTTTTGGGTGAAAGACGGGGTTATTTGAGATTCACTAAAACCCCTTGATAGCTTTCCTTTATTGCTACTGGGTAAAGACCTAGGCTACAACAGAACAAGCCAGTGCAACCTGCCTAATATTCGAAAGGACAAAATATTCCCACATCAAAGTTATTAGATAGTACCGCACTCTACTAGTGCTACTAGGAGACCTTTAAACAGACACAGATTGTGTTAAAAACACTTCGTAGTGTGTATTGGAAATGAATACGTAACTACGTCATTGATTTGTATTTCAATTGTAACAAAAACTTTTTTAGATGTTTTTCGACAATCTAAAGAGGTTTGTTTTTGGGTCTAGATTATGTCTAGTAGCCCCTTTTAGTACATCTACGCATGTATATGAATGTGTGTGTGTGTGTGTGTGTGTGCTTTAATGTTATTCACATGTCTGTAGTGTAAACGCAGATGCGTCATATAACAACAAAATCGCGATAGTGTGAAGAAGGCTTAAGCGTGTGCGCAGTACATAACCGGGGTGATTAACCTCGCAGGCCGACTTATTCAAACTTGGGCCACGGGGAAATGGACATCAGGTCGCTTTTACCGTAATGCAGTTAGTTGTTTGTGTTATCAATCGGCTGCTTGTTTCACGTTTATTTTGTTTAGGCTCACACGCTCGAGTGGCGTTGTGTGGAATAATTAAAAAAAAACTGACTTTAACAGATAGCGAGGTTGACGGGACAATTGACTGCAAAAGAACTCAAATAAAATTGGATCGTATTAGGAGCAAAATTAATCTTGCTATAAATTCACAGGCGACCATAAATAATTTCTACAATAACGTATTGTTTTCGAAAATTCATAGACTTATCAAAGAGTAACCATTAGGAGTCTCTTGAAAGGGAGTCCACACTAGCGAAGTTGCTGGAGCTATTATCGCATATCCTTGCGGTATTTATACTTGCATTTTTTATTTTACTTATTTATTCATAATTACATAGTTTAAAAATCAGATAATATAAAATATATTATATAGAAAAAATTCCCCAAATTGTTCCCCCGGCTGCGAAGCCCTGTGGCAAGCGTTGACAATGTCAAACGTAAAAAATTTATCTACCAGAACACTTTACAATATTAATTAAAATATTAGAAAAATAACCACCGACAATGAAAGAAGAAATTGACTACAATACAAAACATTATTGTTTAATCATATCATCCGACTGTACGAGTTTTAAACTTGGTATATGGTATTGTTGCGTATCCAGGGTTGTCATTTGTGATAGACCAGTGCTCCTGAGTCCCCATGGATTCACCAATGGGTAAGAATATAAATAAATGAATATCTGTAGTCGACTTGCGAACTAAGACGTTGTTAGATATAGTTTGGCTTAACGTTACCTTACCGGTAGATGTACCTTAAACAATTTTTACTAGCAACCACCCCACAAATTTAATATTGAGTGGATATGTAATCGATTATGAAATCAATTTTAACACATACCACTTTAAAAGAATGCCACAAAAGTCTTTCGTTTTCTGTCCGTCTACTTAAAAGGTGCTTACGATGAAATGGAAATAAATAAAATTCCTCAGATGTTAATAAAGTTAGGCAATACAAAGTGCCGCGAGAGTTGATACTTACACGCCAACCTAAAAACAAATGTAGAAACTGATATCTTCCAGACCCTGACCTCCTTTTAAGAACATCCTCAGCAAACGAGTAATCGCTTTATACATGTGGTAACATAAGTCTTAAAGTAGTTTAGCTTAAAAAAACTACCTAGTTAACTAACTACCTACTCCGTAACTCAAAAAAACAGTGGTTGCCTCTTTAAAATCACAAAAATAACTTTCCTTAATCAACTAATAAAGAAATTAGTTTATTAAGTTAACAAAACTTTTTTCAAAACATAGGTATATACTGCAACAATGCCTATATCCCTAGCAACAGGTAACCATATGTTAATTTCATTATAAATACGTCATAGGTACGTTAAAACAATCGTCAACTGTTTTGACCAAGTTTCGCGTAGCTTACTTTTACATTGTACTATGAATAATAATTAAAGTTAGCAGATAGTACAACAATGGAGAGCTTAGGCGATCATATAACGTTGTTATTATTAACAATACAATAATACGTTTGGAGTTGTTGGCAAAAATTTCAATGGAATGAACATTTTTATGTTTTCTCGGAACAGCCGCTTGAAGCGAGACCGCGCTTTATTATTTAACTAACACAATTTAAACTTTATGGTCCAAAATATAAGATTAAAAATTGAACACAAATAGTAATATAATTTGTAAGCCGCGAACTCCTTTTGTTCTAAATTGTACGAAATTCGCTCTGATCCCAGATCAGTAAAAGAAGAAAAAAAATAGGTTTCGTCCAAAAAGGTTGGCTTACACTATAATACTCCTTGTAAGACAAAAGACCTTTTATATATTATCTAGGTGCTTCAGCCTCGCTATTACTTTGGATACCTTACTTGAATGGGACTTTTGTTATAAAAATTACTATTTAGTGTAGATAAGTTTGTGACACGTTTGAAATCAACACTATTAAGCTTGATTCTAAAAAGAAGGAGTATTATTTTAAAAAATTGCACTACAATGTATTATAGAAGGTGAAATATTAAAAAAATCATAATTTCGTACTAAGAACGAAAATTAGAATAATTATTTCTTATCCCAATAATTGTGCTTCAATAAGTTCTTATGTATTTTATAGTGCCATAATGTTTATAGTTTACAAAATAAGTACAGAATGTTCAAGCCAGTTCGATTTTTTATAGTATGAATTTATTCAAAAATCTTCGTATGCAGTTTTGTGATTTTTTCCCATCCTGTATTTTGCATAGAAATGAGACTTGGTTCTTCTCTCGCCACATTTTAAAAGTACTGTGAATGGAACATACGACCCGTTCCGTAACTATGTACACTAACCAAAAAATTACTAGAAGTAAATAAATACATTGTTGCATCTGTACCTTCTGAGAATTATATAAGTTATATCTCTCGCCACCACCTAGACAAAACACGCGCAAGAGATAAGCGAACATTTAGCTCTAATCAATTAATTCCCAGTACTAACCCGTGGGCTGAAGCCCGTTGATACATTCTCACTAAACGATAGTATTACGTTACACGGTACACTGTAACAACCTGGCCAAATCAGCATTTTGTTGTCAGCCTAAACATCCTGCGTCCTACCTGGGAGCATGGCGTCAGGTCTTGATAACGATTTTAACGGTAAATGTTTTCATACAACGATTAAAAACAAAGACAAGGATTCTCTTAATTTTTCGTCATCAATAACCGATAGTGGGTCGCTACTGAACGTATACATACCCTTAAAAAGATTAATCATGTGCCTTCCACATATATATTTCTTGTAAATGAAAATATGAAAGTCCTTGGTACAATTTAGATAAAACGCAATCCTCGATTAACGCAACATTTGTGTTAATGAAATTCATTAATAATTTATTGTAAGTTATTTTTTTAAGGTAGTAAACTCGTTTAAAATTTGAATTCCTTCAAATAAAATAGGTAATACAATACACTATACGCGCGTGTGACATAAAATCACAGAAAAAAATTAAAAGAAATTTGACAGTTGACTATGGTTGCTTAAGAAAGAATCGATCTATCACTTTTATTTTGTATTGATCGAAAGCATTCCAGAAACAAGGTGAAACATTTCTTTTCGAACACATAAATTAATTAATTTTGTTTTTCGATTGACGTGTCAAGTATATTTTGTGTTGAAAATTCTTAAGTTTTTACGAAGAGATTTTGAAATCATTAATACGTTGCGCGGCAGATGTGGCGGCAGCTGGCGGGGCACGCGCGCACCCACCTTTTCCCGCCATTATACGACCGCCTTTGTTCATACGCAAGATTGATTTCTGTCTTTGAGACAATATAACATCTGTGTCCTTTACAATGCACGCTCGTGTTAGCTGGCCCTAAGCTTAATGCTTTGTTGGAGGACCAAAGTAATCAATTTGAAATACTAAATTATCTTAAAACTAGTTCACCTTCCAGGAGGTCGTAAGGTAAGCCCTACTAGAACAATTATTTTCGCTCCTAGGCATTAGTATTTAGAAATTACTACTTTTTGGTCTGAAAATAAATTCATATAGTTAAACTTCTAAATATAGGCAATAGGATACTGTGTTCTTTCATTGCGGAATTGTGCCCTTGAGTTGCCACGCTGGGCATGCGGGTTGGCGACTGGGAATTTTCCTTCCCTATCTGTCGAGCTAGCGACAGCAGATGGGGTAGGAAAATCTTGGAAATCTTGGAGGCCACGGGAGGGGGGCAGAAGCGTGGGGCGCTCTCCTTCCATATGGACCGAGGATATAGTGGGGACGGCAGGAATTCGCTGCATGCGGAAAGCGGAGGACCGCACTGACGATAATGATATAGGATACAATGCAATTCTTTCTTTTTCTTGGTATTCCGAGTTCACTAAGTCTAGGTTGAAGTCGAAATTATTACTTTCACTGTCCACGCCTTACATTTAAGGCACTGGAGACTTTGCTTAATAGTCCATGCATGACGTTGTAAGATACCATGTTTTTGTTTGTGTAAATTAAGAACTTCAAAGCAAACCAAATATTTTAAGCATTGATACTGTTGATACTTATAAAGTTTTTGTTCAACGATCTATAATAAATTGTAATTATTGTGGTTATGTAACATTCTCGATACACCTCTGTAATTTATTGTATGTTATTTTTGTAAATAAAAGTGTAATGTTAATGATTAAGCACTTGAACTTCAAGCGCAGGCTGCAGCAGAACCCTCAACTTCTAGCAGAATCAATCCAAACAATTCAATTCAAATTTATTGCGTTCTGTTCTATTTTAAAATGTCATATTAAATACCTTATATAAGTATATATATTCCTAAGGAGAGTTGGCGTCAGGCAGGCGGCCGGCCGTAAAACTATAGACAAAACCAGTTGCAGTATGGACTACAGTAGAGTCCAGGATATATGGAAGAGTAGTACATACTGTGCCGACCCTACGCAAGTGGGAAAAGGTCAGGGAGATGAAAAGTGTAATATTAATAAGTGTATTATTAAAATAAATAAAAAAATAAAACCTTAACGGAATTAAGGATTCTGAATTAGAATGTATAAAAGGATAAATGTCGGAGCTAAAAGCACAATAAAGACGATGAGAAGAAATTGGGCATAATAAAAAAATGAATGATATTGATTGAATTTTGAAGCGAAGGTACGGCAACGGGAACTTAAATATCATTGGGACAGTCAAAGTGCTAATCAAAGATCATTACGTTATTGGTGCAGAGATGCATCGCCAACTTTACACTGCAACGGTTTATCTTCTCTTTCTTGTAGTGCTGTCTTTTACAAACATTTTCAGTCGAGATGCTGTTCAGCATTTCGCAATTAAAGAATCGCTGACGATAAAAAGAAAAGATCTAGCTATTTGTCAGTGGCCATTGATGATATTAAGAACAAAATCAGCACTTAACAAACCACATTTTTAATGTTTATCGCGACGATTTCTGTTCGTTGTTAAGGATAATTATTGGTAAATAAGAAACTCCCTTCAACAAATCATCGAGTACATCGCAACTGAGGTAGTGCTAGGGTCTCCATACGTTTAAATACAAATAGCGGACTTTGATATCATTATGCATATGGATCGAAATACATTTTACATTTTGTACATTTACATTACATGTTAATTTATGTTTGTTTCTTCATTTACACTTATTTTATTATTAATGAGTATCCTAAACAGAAATAATTTGGATATTTAATAATTATCATTAAATTACCGTTACGCTACTACCGAAAGCTACAATTTTCCAGTAATATTACTAGAAAATTTCATATGAAATTAACAAAAAGTGGCACTATTTAAATAAGAATCTGATAGATGTACCAAAACCCTTTGGTATTGTGCAAACTCTTACAAACTCTTTGGTTAGCTGGAATCCTGTAAACAGGAAATCATAAATAAACATTTTTTTTATTTATAATTTTACCAATACAAATAACTATCGATTTTTTATTCTCAACAAAGCCTTACTCGAGTGAAAACATTATACGTATACTTCGGCAACTATCTCACTATTACGTTGGTAGTATGGGCCTCTTTGCAAAGAAGATAGCCGGTGTACAGTACGTTTCACTCGCACTCGCAGCCATGTTCGTCTTGTGAAATGACTGACACTGACACTAACTGTACGCGCTCATTTCATTGCATCCGAAATTTCACTCTTTAATATTTTACCACCCGTCTTTTACTCTAACGTACCTCAAGAAATATAACTTTAAAAGGATAGATTGCAAAATGAAGACTATCCATCCAAAAGATATAAATCTTGTCACCTTACTAGCGACAGGTCGTCGCAATCTGCCGGCGCAGCTGCCGACACTCGACAGCTGGCTCGCACGCACACTAGCACGCAACACGCGTGTCTACGTCACCCACACACGCCAGGACCGCGCCAGCCCATCTTAATACTGATGTTTTTGTAAATCTTTTACGTAGCTCTAGTTGTGCCATCTTCACAGATTTTGGTATGGTATTTAAATTCAAATAAGATCGCAAATTGTTTCAACCAATAGAGACGGATAGCAATCGCTATCCACTACCCACTAGGTACATTGGGGTCTTGAATAAGTTATACCCATAATGTGTACAATTTTATTGAATACCAAAACCCTAGCGGTCTTTAAGAGATTATGCAAAAAGCGACTAAGTCGTAATAACGTGTTAAAAACTGTTTGAAAACTCTTATAGATGGTGTTAATATAGACATTCTCTAAACCATACCATCATCAGTTCTTAAACAAGAGAAAGCCAATAGGCGAGTCACACCAGAAAGCAACAGATCGGGAAGGTAAGTCGTAGTTATTAAAAATTAAGGTATTATTTACGTTCAAACTAAGAGCATTCATGTCTCTTCTTCATGAATTAAAAAAAATATTGCTTTAGCTTAGATCGACCTGATACCGTTTAACTCAGAATGCAAACTCTATCTAATATGTTGATCTTAAATTAGTTAAGTAATACGAAGTTAAGCCAGCCAAACTATGATAATTATATTACTTTGGATCACTTCGTTGGGTGGTTTTGTAGCCTTTTTCACTTCTTAAGGTTAGACTTAAGTCAGTAACAACCCCTTTTTTCTGCGTACAATACAATGATTGGAACTTTCTTAATTGGGTATGTAATAGCAGTACTTTATTTTAAACTAGTCTTCGATATGAACTCCTCAAACATCTAGTGTAACTATAACTTAGTTCGGCTTATCTTCTGCATTCTATAATATTATAAATGTACTACAACTTGATTAGCTGAACTTAGCTTCGATATACATCAGCTCGTGGTGTGTCATCGGCTTTATTGCGGGGTCGCATAACACTCGGCGGGCGAGGCGACGTCACCTAACGGAGCTTTGAACACGAGTTAGCGCCAACTGACTTGCATCATACAATCCTTTAATTAAACCTGTTCCATGAAATTCATTTTAAACTGAAGGAGGCAGACCGGCAGAGTGTATATATATATACGTAGATACATAAGGAGGCTTAAACGACCGATACGTACAACGTCATAGCCAAAAAATTGCTTATGTACTTTATTTTTATACCAGTAACCTGCCCCCACTTCGTTCGGGTGTAGACCAAAGTGTAACTTAGATTACACACTTATAGATGCTTTCTATGGTGAAAGAATATTTAAATCCGGTTCAGTAGTTTTTATAGTTTATTTGAGACAAATATTCAAATATTTCTCTTTAAACTATTTCACTTTTCTCTTCTCTTTTCAGCTGGTAGTCGTCCAGTCGTCGACTGTTAGACGTAGGCATCCCTCCTTGTTATATCATTTGTATATAAAAAATTTAAAAAAGCATTACCGGTGTCAAGCAGCATTTATTACTTGTGCGTTTGTCTTAAAGTATGGGTGCATTCTTTTTTTTTCAACCCCCCCTCTCTTACGTAATTCTCTTATAAAATCTCTTATATAGGTAAATCTTACACGAAGAATTAATATGCGTTGCTTTGCATCTGTAATCCTTGTTTGCAGATGTTTATGATAAGCGGAAATAACTTAACATCAGATAAACCGCTTTTCAAGCCAGTTAAATTATTACTTAGGGTCATGTCATTGTAACTTGTGAATTCAATAATAAAAAAGAAATCAAAGTTCAAATAATAGAAAAGCCCGCATGGAGGTCGAATAATTAAAAGCTTCACACTTCTAATTCCAAGATACTATCGTAGAATGTGCGTGTCGCAATCAGATAGTTTAATTGGTTATTCACAAAACCGTCTGGATTTTCCATTTGTAACCCTTTTCTTGGCAATGTATCTCTGCAGATACATCAAAGTTTGAAAAATTATGTATTATTAAGGATTCATTACAGTGTATCCCACAAGATATATGTGTTTTTTAAACCTATCCTAATGTTTTTTTTTCTAAACATCTTTGGTTCACAAGCATTACGTCATAAAAATATTTTGATATTTTTATGACGACAACGGATTCTTTCTCGGCCAAGTTAAGGGCGGTTTAATTACCTTGACCTATGTTTGTATGTATGATTATATAATTGCAGCGTAATCTTTGGACATAATTTGTAGTATGTTTATGAAGATTACCATGAATGTTTGAGCACAACAAAAACAAAAACCAAAGATTGAAATAAATTTACTTTACTTAAAAAAAATCAAACTCACTACACACCACTTACCACTTACACCTGGATATTTAATTTTAAATTAAAATTCATCAATCTATTTTGATAGATTTAGTTAACTGAAAAGTGACAGAAGTAAATTTTTTCGTCTTGTCTTCTTTGATTGTAATATAATTTTTTATTACTTATCATGACAAATCTTTATTTGTATTGATTTAATATCTTTTATATATATATATATATATATGTGTGTGTGTGTGTGTGTGTGTGTGTGTGTGTGTGTGTGTGTGTGTGTGTGTGTG
>DWLR01001219.1:0-19316 GCA_018246295.1 Papilio alexanor hazarajatica
CAGTTAATAAGTTTGTACGAGTACATAAAATAATACAATTGATACAAAATATGGATTATAGGAAGATCTTTATCGAAATTGGAACCCGAAAATTTAATAATAAATACGACAAGATGAAGTTTTTTTTTATATTTACGTTGGTAGGTATTGCAAAGAAAATATATTTTTTTATTTAAAGAAGAAACTTTCTTGTTTATTTATTTTTTTCTAGTTATATCTTATCTTTTCGATACTTATGATGTATTCAGTTATTACAATTTATTATTTTTTATATTTAATTGAAGGGCTCCTCTGAACTGGTGCAACGCTACCTGGGGCAGAAAGCAACACCACATGGCAATGTATACGCCGAGTCTGTGACCCTTGTTATCAATTACTATAATTCGTGTTTAAGATTCCATGTACCTAATCTTTTTTTTATAACAATAAACGAGTTTTATTTTTAATTTTTTTTTAATGTCAACTTTTTTAACATAAATATGTCCGTGAGCAGTACCAAAACAAGGCCATTAAAACTCTTGAACTTTACTAAATATAAATTGGCGATATTAATGATTTCGTAGTAAAGGCGAAACTTTGGCTGGAATTGCCTTCATCGCGACATATCCGATTGTTGCAAGCAAGTTTAATCATTCCACTATCTTTATCTTCACCAAACAAGGCACTAGAAAAACTTCAACCGTTAGGATCGCAATAAATATGTTTTATATGTCGCTTAAAAAAATGATACTTCGTCCATAGACGGCGCAACCCCCGAGTGTATGAATGAGATTGCGAATAATGCTATTAACACAGACGCTTCTTCTCAAATTGATATCTTCCTAAACAACCAAATAATTTAAAATGAACCTTAAAATGATCGCTATAAAACAGAAATTCAACGAACAAAACTGAAAGCTAATACAATTAATGTTACTAAGGGAAAAGAAAACTTAATTTTTGTGTTACAAGGTAGGAATTCACTTGCTAGTTAAGTGTTGAAGAAGACTCAAATGAGTTCTGTTCCGTAGTGGGTAACGATAATAAGATGGGCGCAGACGTTAAAGGAAAGCTATTTGTCAGATTTTAGCCATTTTTTGTCCATTCGCTAGCGCTCTATGAAAATCTGTTACATTTATTTTACGTAAGGCGTTAATGAGTTTTGGGATCATTTTTGGTTGCGGCATATTGGATGCTATTCCTAGTGAAATTTCTTTCTCGAGTTCATTTCGATTTTCGCTTAGAGGTTAATCACTGAAAACACTATTTACAAGTAATAATTGTAGCTTTGCTCGGATATTGTATAAATCAATTTATGTTTTTGTGATTATAGCGACCAAAAATTAAATTTAAGACCAGCGTTATTTTGGACGGCTTTACTTTCATTTTATATTTTTTTGGTTATAGCATATTTTACTTTTGTTACAATTTACATGAAACTTTGCGGGGCTCAATCAATAATGCGTCTATTTAGATACATGTCCACCGCGTCGTAGGTACCATGTGATTTATGACATTTAGAAATTGCTGAAACATTATTATTTTAATTTTGAATATAACAAGTCGAAGTCTGGCCTTCATATGGGAATTGGTAGATCGACTATGAGATGTGTGTGTACTAGATTGACTGATGCTTTATTTTTGACTGTTAAATGGAAATTACTATAGTAGACTCTATTTAATATTAATCTTTTATAAATGGTTACATCACCTTAAATAGCTTTGAATGTCTTCAAAAAAAGGAGGAGGTTTTCAAATTGCTTGTATTTTTTTTATATTCGTCATCTCAGAACTTCGTCATAAATTAACCGATTTAGTATCTTTTTTAATTTTAAATGTCATTAAATGTCCAAGGCTCCAAAGATATATTTACATATTCGTAAACTTAAGACAAATCATGTTCAGATTTTATAGATTTGTAATGAGACATATACAGTGGCTGTAAATAACTTAATGAATTATAAATAAAATTATATAAATTTGAAGTCAGTTTAATTTTTGTTAAAAATTTAAAACACTATTGTTTCATCGTTTTCATCACATTGCTTTATCATAATGATACGATCGTACGCCGTTAAATACTTATTACATACATTCCTATGATAAACACAAAAAAAACAATATAAGTAGATATTGAGACAATGTTCCAGGAGACTGACAAAGCTCTGGTCATCAATATATAGTCACCGTCGTGTCGCGAGTGACGTGTTATTTTGGCGGCGCGGGCCCCGGAGGATAGTCCCACGGCAGTTGACACGGCTGCCGGCCGCCGGCTGATAGATCGACTACTCGCTGCATCCACATATATGAATGCTCACTTAACACGTACCTATATTGTTTTCTTGCAATTGAATTAGGAGAAAATAATAGTTTCTATTGAAAAAATAAAACGAAAACGACTTCAAATTTTCACAATTCTATTAATTAATCGAATTCGAAAAAGGAGGTTTTCAATTCGGTTGTTTTTTTATGTTTGTTACCGCAGACCTCGTTATTTACGAACCGATTTCAAAAATATTTATTTTGTTGGAAAGAGGCCATTCAATTCACAAGTGGGTTTCATTTATTTTTAAATGTCATTGGACCTTGGGATCCGAAGATATACCGAAAATTGGCACTTGGAAAATTGACTTATGGGAACCCACAATTTTTTATTAAAATTAAGATAACTAAGAAATGCCTACAACATATAATGTGCCAAAAAATGAATAGCCGCAGTACATTAAAAGAAACTAAAAGCGGTCTGAGGCGATTGAATGGAGAAG
The DNA here is from genome assembly GCA_018246295.1 of Papilio alexanor hazarajatica. Lineage (NCBI taxonomy): Eukaryota > Metazoa > Arthropoda > Insecta > Lepidoptera > Papilionidae > Papilio > Papilio alexanor. Next base: position 2,745 of record DWLR01001219.1, read on the forward strand.
TGTTTATTGAAAGATATTCGTGTGGCTGTTATCACCTCCCCCTGCATTCGAGTCACGCGCTAAATAATCCAGTCCACGCGTCCCCAATTACTTATCAGGCGGACCTCATCGCCTTAAGTTCAATTTATTGTGGCTCTTTTTCGCTAAACTGTTAATTCACTTGTAGTATAAAAACAGTTATTTTATTTTACTTTTTGACTGATCTCATATAAACAAAAAAAAATCATAGGTTCTTGTTTGTGGATCCTAGTGAACTAATTGAAATGTTTCCAACACATTTCTCTGTATTTTTACCCTATTTGATTTAACTCTGATTTTAATTTTTTATATATTGAGCGTAGACTGTGTCTAAAGTGCCTGCTCTACCGGGAATAGTTGAAAATTTAAATACATACATATGTACAGTCGAGTTCCTTGACGCTATTCCACTTTAAAAGAGACAATTGTTTGAACATTTCGTATGCCTTGAGACGTTGACGCAGAAACAATAACCAATAGGATGCCACTTTTAAATGTGTTAGGACGAAAAAAGGTCGGTCAATATTGTAACAATAGAGTATTCCCAAATAATGATTTCGTCTGAATGGCAGAGATCGTAAAACTCCAAGAGCGGAAAATAAAGACAGCGGCGATAGCAATAGTCCCTTGACTATGGTACCCTTATACAGTGCAGGTACGCCACAGATTTTATTTTGTCAAAACATCAATAGCACCCTAATTGGTTATTTGTAAGAAGGAGGCGGAGTTTAGCTCGTCGCAAGGACAAGGCAATTTTTCTGTAGGTGGAATATCCCCAAGGAACTCGACCGTACATATGTATTTATGCTATTTTGAATCGTATGAAGCGAATTGGTAAAAAGTTTAATGGTAAAATTAATAATATCGGCAAGAAGATAAATACACATTGCAGTCAAAACTTAATATCAAAGGAACCGTTTTTTCGTTTGACTCCTTCCTTAAACGAATAGGAAAAATTGATGGACCAATTTTCTCATTACAGTGATAACGAGTTAGAAAACAAAAGCTCAGATTATTTAAGTTCACCCAACCTATTACAAGTGCTGAAGCAAACACAGAAACTGTCGAATGATCGATCAGGTCGCAGATGTAAGTTGGATTGGCAGCGCCTCGGGAGACCCCATGCGAGACAGATTAACCGGTCTGCGGACCTAATCTTTGTCTTCAACTCCCGACGGGCCAACGTCGAGATCGGTTTGATTTTTGTTTTCCCACCTGAACGACACTTTGATCGAATTGTGTTTGTTGATATTGAGTAATTAAATTTAAATTAAATTAGAAATAGATAGAAAGTTTGAAACCAACATAAAAGAGAATGAGCATACATATAAGGATACGATTTGTATTTGTTTTATTCGTTTAAAATTGTATGTATAAAATATAAAATGAATGTACTTAGCGCATTATAATGATAATAATACATTAATAACTTTCCTAATCGCACAATTGACACCTGTACAGACGAACAAACGATTAAAATATATTTAGCTCAATCCACCAATACGAGGGTAATACCAACACCAACATATGGTACAGCACAATACCAATAATACCAGCTTCCAATGTAATCATCATTCACAATGGCTCACTCTTAGATCAACCACCCTGTTAATCGTTTGAATTGAATTTTAATGAACTTCAATCAAAAATGAACTCTATCTCGTTGGCATTGAGATAGTATTCTGCTGACTGAATGTTTCATTTGTCAATTCAATTGTAGTTTCGATGCATTTAAAACTAGATGTAGTATATTTTTGTAATAAATGTGATTGACATACAATTTTGACCTATATATCTATGTGATTAAGGTTTATTTTGGTATTTAACATAATAGTCAACTAAATATTGGTTAATTAAGAAATAGCTTCTATAACAACCGGTTTAGAGTTCATATTACAATTGTACGTATAGTTAAAAGCGATGCATAGTAATAATCGCAAAACATTAAAGCGGGATTCGGTGCACACTTGTTTATGAATCTCGGACCATATGGTGTAAAAGCCGCCGAGGACAATACGCCCCCATGGCGGTGCCCATTACCATATGGGACACGTTAAATGCATTTTCAAAGGAATTGTATTTTGAAATGTACCGATCGATAAACTCGTTAGTTTAACTGAACTCTATGACAAGTGTAAGGGCGACTGAGAAAAAAAGTTAACATCGAAAAATATAATGAAATATTCTGTAATTATGACTGTACTACAGTACAACAACAAAATAAACATATTTTGTTGTTGTAGGTTAAGAAGGATTCAATTGCACATTGAATTTTTTCAATGTTTATTTATTTCATTTTGATAATAAAAAACTGTTTGTCAACTCTTTATGTGTCGTCATAAATAGACAGTTTATTGAGGTGCAATCGCAAGAGGTTTTCAATAATTAATCATTTGAACAATAATTAACGCTACTTATATGATAAGCTACTTACATGGGATTGGAATGAATCGTTGTGTTGCAATATTATAATGCAATATTATAAAGTAAAAATCACTTCTGATGTTAACTGTATGTGTATACGTTCATAATATGTGTGCGATGAGTACATTAGAAATTTGTAGAGTTAGCAACGCATTTTTCGTTGTACTCATTAAATCCATGTGACAAAAGATGAGCATTATACCCTAAAAGGACGTATACTTTTAGATAGTGAGCTTATTACCCAAGTATCCGAAAAACTGATAAGTCCAGGTGAATGGCAATTCAACTTCCAAACGTTAGCCAGACGCTAAGAACAAGCTGACAGTAAGTTAGACGCCCAGGTGAAATTATACAAGTATTTAATTGCTTGTCTTTGCGGATTGTTGACGCGCTGTCGAGAAAAAAATTGACCTAGAAGCAATATAATAGTAACTTTAAGCCGCCTAAATGGACTGGAGTTTTAGTTCTTTCTATTGTTTCAATGAAACGAAAGAGAAGAAAGAATAATGAAAGAAATTAAATATCTGCACTGTTATAAAAGATGGAATTATGCAGACTTCCAGCCCCATTCGAAGCCGAGCCACATATGTCTAAGTGGATAGTCGTAATTAAAAGCGGGCGCACTCGACTTGGGGTTGCATAATGCAATTATGTTGGAATTTTTCGACATATGGCCTGTGAAGCGCGCTTCAAAGCTTAGGGGTAAATGCGGCTTTTTTAACCGACCCGCTATGAGGATGATCGTATGATCGTATATATTTTTTTTTAAAATAACAATCGCCAATCACGAAAAATAATCAAGCAGATTTTATATATATTTTTTAACAATAAATCAAGAAAAATCCGCCATTATTTTATTGAATTCGACTATTAGACTTGGTTAAGTGCTGAAATTAAGAGTTATATAATTTGATGGTTTAGAAATATAAGTTGATTATAATTTGCTTACTTGTTTGGATTTAAGGTGCGTTTAAACCTAATATTTTTTTATTTTGTGATAAAAATTTAAACATTTTAAGAGCCACAACCGGATTTATCTACATTGCGTAATGTAAATTGAAGCACCTACATAGTCGACAAGTTTTAATATCCTCTAGCCTCAAGTAATATATGCACAACTTACAAAATCCAACAAAAATAATTGGCCGAAATATTCTATCGTTTCATTAGCACGGGGGATCCCCGAGGGAGTTGGCAAAGCCCAAAAGTGCATATGGCGTGTAAATGCTCATCGTATTGCGCACAGGGAGCTCCCTTTGTGCTCTCGTACGGTAGCCGCGATGCTTCTTCAGTCGGGGATTTGAATTGAGAGATGTAACTAACTCAAATCTTTTTATAGATAGTCAACCTCAACTCTCGGATATGTTCGGATTCCTCATAAAGTTAATATTTAGAACTTAACAAGTGTAAAAAAGATAAGCTTTCCGCCCGACGGACAGTAATGTTTTTGGTGGGTATGTATGTATATGTACGTTCAGTTGTGACCTCCTGGAGTCTAAGCGACTCAGTGATTTTTGAAATAAACTCCTAGTGTTTATTAACATTGAAAATTATTTCAAATTTAGAGAAATGGAATATCTAAGTATGCAAATTCCCATAACTATAAAATTAAACAAAGTCAAATAATTTACTTCAAATTGCTTTCTTTCTAATTGTGGATTTTTGTTGGCTTTGCCCAACAGGTGCAATTATTATCTAGTATTTAGTATTTATCTTTAAAATAAATATCAATGTAGAAATGAAACAGAGTGTCCCTCTATCCACCAAAACGATGAAAATATCGACTTGCACTCGAACGTGGGCTCTGATTACAAATACAGATAATTGTCCGTCTGTCAACGAGGGCATATTCGCTGACCATTACAGTCACTGAGGATCAGATGGCAGAATACCACTAACGCATATGCTCTTCAATTGCGATTACTACACTGATTTATTCATCTTGATACTGATTATAACAATTTGTATTAAATTAACATTAGTTAACATTAACAATTGTTTAATTAAAAAAATAACTATTAGTAATAACAATGAAATTGGCTTTGTTAAACAAAGGTAGAGCTATATTGTCTGCTTTTTAAGGTAAGGCAACATCAAGTTACATTTTAAGAATTTACACTTCTACGGTTCCTTTGATGAATTATAGTCGCTTTTGCAAAAGAATCATTTGCTAGTTGCAGATACGTTGTCAGACATACGTTGTTGGATAGAGAGAAAAATAGACAATTCTTGCTCCACCCCCTTACCCGTAAAATCCTCTTTTTCTTCCCATCCTTTCCCTATTAGAAAAGGGCTGGAAAGGGAAAAGGACTAAAATTCCGGCACTTCACTCATCAGACGCAACGCAGAATATAGAAGTATTCCTCAGGCCTGTGTTTTGTGAGGTCGTGGTATTAAACCGGTCAAGCGGGCCATTCGTGCAACAGATGTTGTTGCGGACTCTACCACTGTTGAATTACTATTATTATACGTTTTAGAGTTTGATACACAGATCATACCACCTGATATCATTGAGAAAACACTCTCTGCTCCAAGTGAAAACATCTGAACACACATGAATGCATCACATCTATGGTTCTAAAAATGAGTATTATTAAATCTGTGGAATTAAGTTTACTTTTTAATCGAAGGGTATTTTAGACATTTTAAAAGGCACGACGATCTGTCTTTGTAACAAGTTATTTGTTACCCAGTCAGTACAAGTAGAAGTTGTGAATTAAGTAGATAATTATGAAATTACAATTTTTAATACCATTAAATATAAATCAAATGGAAAAGTGTATTATAGTCTCATTACATAGAATTGTAATTGGATGAAGAAGTGGCAGTCGCGCTATACAAGCATTGTGAAATAATACAATGCGCATTACGACGCCGCCTTGCGCAAATGTTGTTTATTTGTTCAACTAGTCGCGTTGTAAGCCCGAAGTGCCAATAATATACACATACACTAATATTATTTTATTAAACAAAAGAAAACTGTGGCTCAGTTCGATTGACACTCGAAGGTTCAATAATCAAATTATAAAAAGAAAATTGGATTTCCGTACTCTAAGTGTACATAAAAATCTCTTACTAAATGGTGTGTTCCACGCTTGATAACATAACAGATACATTCTGTTATTCCAGCTCACTTTAATGAGGAAGAGAAACAAAAGAGAAGAACTTAACGCTTTTATTAGCTTATACGCTTTTATTAGCTTCGACGGTTTTTTCAATGTAATAATATAATGGAATATTCGAACTCGAATTTCGCCCACTTCAAGACATCAGATTCATTTGAAATTTTGCACACTTATCAAAGACCGATGACAATACATTTTTCATGGCTTAATTCTGACCATGATCATTATCGTCATCATTTATTTATTTTTCATGGCTTAATTCTGACCATGATCATTATCGTCATCATTTATTTTAAAATCGACGACAACGCCACCTAGTTACATATTAATATGACGAAATATGTAACGAGAGCTGGGTTGCTTTTTTAGTATTCAAACTAAGGATCATTATAGTTAATGTCCTACTTAAAAAGCTACACATAAGATCAAAAGAGTTGAACTTTACGGACTTATTTTATTTTTACTGTGCTTGGACGTTTCATTGCGGAAGGATGTGAAAGAAAACGAAAACCGAGTAGGTACTCTTAAAGCAAAAGCAAATTGTGGACAATATGAGAGTGAAATATGGGTTCAAGAAATCCTGCGCGACGGACAATAGCGGACGCGAAAACAAATGAACAGAAAAACTTCGCAGAACGCTCCTAGAAGACAAAAAAAAATGTCGGGCGAACACAGGGCAGGAAACGTCGCGTGAATAAGTGCTCTCTATTGTGCCCGGAAAAGAGGGGCGAATTTTCTTTTTCTAACTTTTTTACTCAAAGTAAGTTAATCAAAATTATTTTCTATGTTGGCTGGAAGTAAATATTATTAATTATTTATTACAGTTCGTAATTTGTTAATTAACCTCTATTGTCTTTGTAATTTTCTCCGTCTAAAAAATAATAAATAACGTAAGCTAGTTGCCGTAATACCGTAATTTATGAAAATCTTCGATGAATGAACTATATGAAATAAATGTTCATTTGCAAATTTCACACAAATTTAACTTCTTAGTTTTACCTTGTAGAATACATTTAGTTGGTCCTATATGCGCTTGTATGTTTATTAAACATACCGAATGTTAGTATGCATAGACTACAAATATAAAAAGAAATACAATGGCAATGAAAATACTTAAAACAGCTCTATTTATAAAATAAAAAAAATACTAAAATATTGATCAATATTTGAAAATACACTCTAAATTCAGACGAAATAATGAAAAAAGAAAAATGAACCGCCTCCCCCACAATAATGAACGTCTCATTATGTATTCTGTGGTCGGTCTTTCTGCCCCCTGTGATTTATGAATGATTTTTTGTAGCTTTTTCGAGATTTCAAATAACGCAAAACTTTGATAACGTTGCCAAGAATGTAAGGCTGGAGCATATTGATAGGAATGGGTTAATGAAAGCAAAATATGTGACAGATTCTGCCTGACTGTTGCCAATTTAGCAGAATAGTTAGACTTTAGAATTGCTTACAATAAATTATTGTATAGTAATTTCGAGAGATCGACTATATTATTTACTCGTCATGATTCCGATGAAAGTCTGGAGAGTGGCTGATTATCTATATCTATACATATAATAAAATCGTAATTGATCGGTTTCTGTACGTGGAAAATAAATTAGCAAAACTATTACAGGGGGTATTTACCAATGGTATAGAACTCAAAACAACGATTTTTAAAATTTTTGTCTGTTTGTTACAATGTTCGCGCTAATCTCAGAAACGGCTTAACCGATTTGGATGCAGTTTACACCAATGTGTAGTAATTAGCTTCAGTTTATTAGAGTAATTACATTAAGTTTTTATTTCAACTACATTGGTGTATAAATAAAAAAGTTATGTCTTGAGTAGTTAGACTTTAGTTGATTGGGATGAAACTTTAGTTTAATATGGATGATATTCTATAAAATGACGATGGTTCAAAGATTAACTTTTAAAATTTTTACAATGTTGCTTTGTTAGGTCGCTAGATGTTATAAAATAATAAAAAATATGATTTGGTAAATTTAAAAATTTATATTCACACCGATTATCAGGATTATAAAAATGTGTTCTTTTTTACTGTCACATATTGGGTAAAAAAATTCCGTCTCACTAAAAGTATGTGGCGATTTAAGTAAAATTTGATTAGTTGTTTAATCAACTGTTTAATAATGCTACATCTAAACCAACAATTAGCTCTAAAAGGACAAATATTGAGTCCATGTCTTTTAAGGGCGTCCTAAGATTTTAGGTGTTATTTAGCAGTGATTAAAAATAACTGTCTCTTTTTTGTTACGCATTTTCTTCGTTTGTGTTTGTGTTTTTTTTTCTGGCAATGAAATGGTTATTTTTTTTTATTTAGGTTAGGTAATACTTAATTTAAGAAAAGAACTGAATATATAAGTTAGTTAAGTAGGAAGTGAAATATGCTATATTTTATTGGGAAAAAAGGATTGAAGGGGTATGGGGGGGGGGGGATTCGTAAAACCTACTTAACCGATCATCATTAAACTTTGTACACATATTTTCATTAAGGTACTGGGAAGGCTATGGGATAGTATTTATTACAAAAAATTACGGAGGGTAACAAATATCATTATATTATAAATGCAAATGTTTGGATGGACGTTTGTCACCACGTAACTCCACACTATCTGAACAGATCTGGACAAAATTTGGCACAGAGATAGATTATAGTCTGGAATATCAATTAGGCTTTTATCCTGGAAAAATGTACGGTTTCCGCGGAACGTTTTTCACCCAGATATATACATGTTTATATGTAGATACATCAACATTGAATTCCATGCGAACGAAGTCGCGGGCAACAGCTAGTTTGGAATAATATCTGTGATAGTTATTTTATTTTCTGATTTATTATCGGCGCAAATAAGCCTCCTTCTCAGTTTTCTTCTAGACGTCTGAAATGTAAGACTATATCTGAGCGATGTCCGTATTTTAAGAAGAACTTCTAATATCTTATAATATCGTATAAAAAATACAATATAACAACATAAAATGTTTTCAATTTAATTACTTCGTGTTTAGGAGGTGCACTTTACTAAGGCGATACACAAAGCGGCAACCCTTACCGCCACAATGGCCGGCGCAGCATTTGACTGTCTATCTCGCCCATAACGGCTGAAATAAATCGACTGCTGTCCTCTACCACTAATTAAAGGAAATGGCCTAGAAACAAGATTGTGATATTGTCCTCTGTAAACTTAACTTGTCCTACTCTCGCTCCTAAAATCTTCTATACAGCCATCCCTTTTCCCCTAAACGCTGTAGAGACGTCACTCATTATGCTAAATATCCGTCCCCCTTTTGTTCGGGTGTCGGGAGATCATGATAAGCGTTTTTTTAGCCGGCTTCTCTCTCAGAACTTGACAGTTGGTATATGCGCGGATTAAGATACCTCGCTCGAGGTGTTTTTTCTCGTACTGCCTAATTGCTTTCTCTCGACTTTTTTACCGAGCGTCGCGAGAAATATTTTCGCAGTTTGAGATGGGTTTAAGCTAGTCTTATAAAAGAAAATTATATCAATATATTTTCTAACATCATTATTAGCAAAAACCACAGACAGATAAAACATTCTATAACAGTAATTTTATTAAAAATTATTGTTGTAGAATGATTAAATTATTAATTTACATAAATTGCCATATTAAAATGTCATCTATTGAAATACTGTATTTAAGTTTCAACTTTCTTTTTAATGCAGTTTCTTTCATCCTACAAATGCAGCAACACGTGATATAATATTTTATTATGTTATTCTATCAACGTCACAAAGGAATCATGGAAAAAAACAAATAACATTAATCGCACCGTCCCCACACATCGTAACCAGTCACTAATACCATTTGTTCAAACTCCATCTATTCATATCGAAATGAAATCGAATTTAAATCGATTCGAAATTCGTAAATTGCGTATACGACGCAATGGAGTGCACAAACGATTTTATTATTCCAACGTATATCGGTAACAACTGTTAGTTTTGCGGGAGAAGTTTTAAAACGCATTCGCGGACAGTGGACACTTTTTTTTCTATTTTATCTGAGAGTTGTTACTAAGCGTTTTTTGAACTGATATTTTTATAGGGAATAACAATTTTGATATTGCTAATTGTAATTATAATAATTATTATTATTAAATTGAAGTGACATAAGGAGTTTCCATATTTTCGTTTTAGCATTGAAGTTGAAATTTACATAGGAAATATATTTATTTACGACATTAATGTTGTTCAATTGATATGTTCTTGTTTTAAGATTATTAAAACAAATCGCACTGAATCATTACAACCCCAAAATTTATATAAATCATTAGTAAAAATTCTATCGCTCTGTTCAAAATGGCGTACGCCGCTAAACGCGATCAAATCTTGCAAAACATAAATTTAAATTTAGAATCGTACACCCTTTCGAATCGTTCCCCGCGCGAATTTCAAAAATCATCAAATGCTCAAATCAAAATTTTAACAGAATTTGAAATCTTTGTCCCTGACAATAGAGTTGCGTTTAAATGTGTTCTAAAGCTAAAAGAATCGAATTGAAGCGATGCTTTTACAAAAAAAGAGTTTAATAGAATTTGGCGTATCTACTAATGGAACGGCTGTCGTAATGAAATAAGGTACTTTTGGTCGTAATGGGGAATGTTAGCGACGATTTATTAAAAATTTCTCGTTTTTCAATATGCGCCAAATTTAGCGATTGGCGACTAATGTGTTTTTTTCGTAGAGGACTGGTTTTCTTCAGCGCTTTTCTATAACGAAACTTTGAACTTCATTTAATGGAATAGAATCTTGATTTGTATAATCAACTAATAAACAGATAAAATATGAGGTTGTAGGGGGAGATGACTGTAAAAGTAAAAGTTAATTTACAGAATGTAGGACGTAGTTGTAACTTGTGTGATTAGTGACCAAAATGTTATATGTTGAAAAGTGTACTTCGACACAGCTTTTAAGACCATTTATGACAAGAAATAAACGTATTAAACCTGAGTCTATGATATTCTTGACACAAATTTGTTTTTTATTTCAACATAGTAAATACTTATAAGTGCTACGAAATGTTTGGTATGAGGTGAGACAGATTATGCGACGACCGTCACGTGCCAGAGGACATGTGGCTCCCACCGTCTTAGGACTATTTACATAATCCTGCTGGAAGTGGACTATCTTAATTCAGAAAAACAGGGTGTTCCTTATTTCTTGGTCGTGTAAAAAAATACGCAGTACGTTTGTTAGGTTACACATCTTGTAATGAAACGTACACCTGGAACATCTAAATCCATCCATCAATAAGAAAAATAGATGCAGATGCATTGATGCAATATTATTAAAGTACATTGCGTCATTGCCAGTTGTTCAATCTTCTGTTAAATTTACGAGCATACAAAACAAAGTTCCTATGAGAGCTGCTAATAATTTATTATGTTTCAGCAAGTACGACTGACCAGTGACGCTCTGTAAATTTAAGCGCTGTAGTCTCAAAAGCGTTAAGGCAGTAATATCCCTAACCGTAGGCAATACTAGTTAATACTTCCCCTTTCTTCCTGCGACAGTGACGACTACTTGTGACACTTGAGGAAGATATAAAGAAATGTCGTAAATTGTAAAATTAAGGTATAGAGTTTTAGAGCAGCCTATATAATTGAAAATCTACATATGCGAGAGTTATGCATGCTGTAGTGTGCCGCATGTAACTAGATTCAATCTGGGATTAAGTAGAATCATATCACGGTTTCTGCGTAGATAGAGCTTTGATTATTCACTATTTATTATTATTTTTTATTTCAAATGAAAATTTGCATGTTTACAATGAAGAAATATGTCGCCAATTTTATGTCGGAAACTGTACCAGTCATATATTCTATAATTTAATCCAGTTTTTTTTTTGTAAAAAAAAAATATGTTTTACGTAATGCATAGGTACCTAGGATGAATCACTTTTATATGAACAATTATTAAATCTATTAAAAAAAAGGATTTTTTTCTGAAATATAATTGCAGCGGAATATGATTTCAGCGGAAAGGCCTAAAAATAGCAAAAAAAAACTTCTTTCTTGATAAAAGTAACCGCAAACGAACATTCGGCGACAGTCGGCAGCACAGGATATATGAGCGCGGCGGATTATCCGCGCCTGTGCGGACGGTCCGCACTATCTGCTGCCCGCAAGCCGGCACCTTCCACACTTCGCGTCAAATACGGCCGCGTATATGTACAGTCACCATGTTCAGTATTTACTAGGTTTCTGTTTTATTCGTGAAATGTCGAAACAACAAAAGATGTTATTTTGTTTATGATTTTTTGTATATTATTGGGATTTTACATGTACTCCTTATTTATTGTAATTTAAAATATTAGGAGGAAATTTATCATTTGTATAATTCTTACAAATTGTTTTGCTTATCTATTTTACTTTTATTATCTACACTTCTATTATCTTGTAGGCCTCGTTTTAAGTTTAGCCAGTTAACCTGATCAAGCTATTGAATTTGTGTTAAAATGTAAAGACTGTAAATATTTCTTTCTAGATATGTTCAAAGGGAATAATGACATCGATGATGGTCTGATGATCGGCGTAGCAACAACGTGCAGGTCAACGCAGCGTAGACTGGACTCCCAGTGGATGGGGCGATGATCTGGCCAAGATTGTGGAGTGCACCGGATGAGGGTGGCAGGGGATTGATCTTGGTAGCGATCAATGGGCGAATATCAGCCGAAGCGACGATATCGATGAGGATTAATTCATTATACTCCAAATTTATATATGAGCTTTCTATTAATTTTGATTTTGACAACGGTACCTTTCGTCCGTCGGTGTCGCCATTAATCACGGGTTATCGAGTGCTAATCCAGGTTTAAATAGATAACTATATGCAGTGGGCATTGTTAAACGTACTCCTGCATAGGGTTGCTATTTCAAGGATGTCAGTTAAATATTTTTTCATCATTATGGTTTATATAATTTATCAACTTACACATATTTCTAACAACTAAAACCCTAATCGAAATTATTACAAGTATCAGATAACGAAATGAGAGATATTACCATTACAAGTTGCGTGTATTCAGGGTCATCATTGTCATATTTGAGGTCAATTGTTGTCACTTAATGGTCAATTGTATTTCATTCTTATATAAATAATAAGCAATTTGTTTAATATAAGATAGATATAATCTGCAATTCTCATCTGCGAAATAACTAATATACGTATAATATTAATACATACAACCCTAATAAACCCTCGGTCTTAACTAAAGAGCTATTGTTCAGAGGACAACACATTTGTATTGCGGTCTACGAGATAGATACTAAAATAATTTTTTCACGAAAAAATCGCCATGTAAAAATGATTTTTCTTTGATTTGAATAAATATTGGTAAAATATGAATAGCTTTAATAAGTTAAATTTCAGTTTAAACAGCTCTGAAATTAAGCACTAATTAGAAACCTTTCAAAAGGCTTAGCTAATACACACCGGCCTTGGCATACATTTAAAACATATAAATTTATAGTCTCCAAAGAAGGGACTAGGTGTTGCTATAACCTCTGGTATAACTCTGTTTCGAACTTCCAACACGAACCCCATAAGAAGTCTTAATAATTACTTGAAATATTTCTAAAATTAAATCTCAAGATATGGTAATATAAAATCCGTTATAATCCGTATCCGTTATAAGTTATTTTAACAACGTTGGTGATATTAAGATTAAACAAATTCAATTTATGAGTTAAACGTAATGTCTCGGCATATAATCCGCGATGCCGTGATAAGTATTTAAAAACGCTACAGTAGTAGTAGAAGTGATCTTGATGGTATCAAATGCAGAGTCCGCAACGGGTATTTAATTATTGGGGTTCCCGTGACTGTGGTTCTCTTTATTGGCTTAACTCATACTAACGCTAATAAGGCGCTACCAACGACTGATTTTGTTACGTTTTGTTACGCTTATTCTTTTATTATAATTTTCCACTGAAAAACAAAAACTTGTTTCTAAGCTTTTTGTCACAAATTTGAAAATCACTAATCGCTCGTGCATTTTGAAGTCAATGAATTATGAAATTTTTCCTTATCAAACACCAGTAACTAACCTATTAGCTTTGTTTAAGGTTTTTATTAAATTATTTTTATAGTTTAAATATCAGGCGTCGGTGTTCATTTTCGACCGATCTGCATATTCGTACTAATGTACGAATATGCAGATGGGCTAATGCCCAGCAAAATGTCTAATTTGTAAGTCGTTTTCCATCAATGAGAATAAATCGCCTTCCCGATACCAACAAAATTAAAGTAAAATGTGACCTGTAAAATTATAAACATACCAAATATTAAAAACATATTTAACCGAACTGAACACAATTCGCAAAGCTTCTTAACTTCGGCCATTTTGGCTACTTGCATGACGATGACAAAATGGCGCTCGTTCGAGCAGCCATTCAATTTGAATATAGAACAGCATACGTCGCCCGCGCTGTGATACACTAACTCATCGGATCGCGAGAGATGGTGTGAGAATCGTAAAAATATATTATATTTCCTTGGAATAAAATCTCCATTGAGACGCTTTGTCACAAAGTACCAAAATATTATAATAGAATGTCATGCATGCTTCAAAATATGTGACAGTCTTTAGACGTTATTACCTTCATGTACCCTGACTCCAAAGTACCAAGAAGTCCATTTTCGAACAACTAAAGATCACCACCAAACTGTCTACTACCTGGCAACAACGAGTACTTAATTGTTCGAAGGCAATTGGTTGCGATAGGAAAGATCTAAGGTAAAAAATATCACGAGGTCGATCACCTGCCAACTGGTACGCCAGGTAAAATCCAAATTGGGAGTTGATGTTCAACCTGTTCTCAGATAAGCCGAGAACAGAGTGGAGTGGAGGCAGCTAGTTGCCTTGTGAATGAAGGCACTTTCTTCGAAAAACACGACCTTCGGTAATAAAGCGCCCGAAGAAGAAAGTTTTAAGCGAGCAATAAATAGTAAGTAATAATAAAGAGTAAGTGATGTATTTTCACTGCTTGCTTATACCTGGGAGGGAATTTTATCGAATCCGATCGAATCGACGAATGATCAACGACTAATCGAATCAACGACTAAGCCTATCAATATTGATGGTTTTCAATTTAATATCTTAATCAAGCAAAATAGTAGGCCTAAATATGAACGCAAGTAAGACAAAAATAATGAGCAACAGCTACAAAAGGTCAATAAAGTGGCAATGGGCTGGTCATATCGCACGTTACGTTGATAGAAGATAGACAATAGAAACTACCAAATGGAAGGGACCAGAAAGAATAAGAAAAGCCGGTAGGCCAAAGCAGTGCTGGGAGGACGATATCGTGCAGATAGTGGGGACAGTTTGGATCAGACAGGGCAGATAGAAAACGGTGGAAAAGGTTGGGGGAAGCCTATACCCATAATGGGGTCCATATCCTGATTAAATCAGACTGAATTTTAATTACTCTAACTTTAATGATCACTAGGTTATTATATTATAATATAAATGTATTAAAAGAATACTAACAACATTTGAAATGTAAAATTATGGGTTATGGAATTAAAGGCTTTATTATTATTATTATTTTAATATCTCATCACTTTCACCCTAATATTTAGAGAGAGAAAGAGAGACATCTCTATATGTTTTCCACGGAGCTTATTTCCATTTTTTTATGGAAGATGGTGGTAAACGAGCAAGCAGTTCACCAGTGTTAAGTAACCGCTACCCATAGATCTCTGCAATAAGCTAATGAGTTGCAAATGCGTTACCTACCTTTAATTGACAGAGGATGGGATAAACAGAAAAATTGTATTTAATTTTCCTATCCATCTCCTTCAAATCCACTTCCCTTTCCTATCCTTTCCTTGAAAGGGAAAAATGGAAAAGGGAAAGAAGACTAGGATTGAAACTCCGATACCTCACTCATCAGAAGTAACGCATACAAATTCTACTTCATGCTTGTCTTTGGTGTGGTCGTGGTATTTCAACGGTCGAGCGGGCCATTTGTGCAACAGATGTTGTTGATGCGGACTCTACCACTGTTAAATTATTGTTATAGTATTAAGACGCAGTGGGTGGTGGATTTTACAAACATCATGCACCACGGGTTTAAACACTATTCAATTATAATCTGTATTAATTTAATTTTATTTAATTATAACCGATATAAATTTAATTATAGCCGATTTGTTTTAGTTCAAGAGTAAATTGTACTGATTTTTATACATTCGACTCCATGTCTTTTTTGTTCAAAAGCTCAATGATGCTACCGTTCCTTAGAATATGTCGGTCAGAGCGCGGCGCGGCGAGATAGCGCGGAAATCCTAGAGTAGGAAAAATGGCATCCAACACGGCGTCTGTAAGTGTTCAGAACCGACGAATTCAATTTCTTCTGGCATCTTACTGCATCAAATATGGGTTTGTATCAGACACTTACTGAAGCGTGAGTTAAACGTGAATTTTTGGAAAGTTTTAGTTAGATTATTAAATAAGAGCGGTCAAAGGTGGTTAGTCAAAAAATCTCTAACGTTTCGTAACATAATAGCGCCAGTCAAAGAACATAATTGCTTTTCTTACACTGTAAACATACAATTAATGTACCTAAATCTTCCAAAATTATCATCATATATTATCACATATTATCGGCATTTAGCTATAAATAGCAGAAACAAATAAAAAAACTCAATAAGAAAGCTTTTGTCGATTATGAAATGCTTGTATCGACTACAAAAAGTAGGAGGTTCACAATTCGCTTGAATTTTTTTTATGTTTATTAGCTCAGACCTTCGACATTCATGAACCAATTTTCAATACTTTTTTAATGGAATCGGAACATTCGCAAGTGGACTTTTTAATTAAATTTTTAAATTATTTTTTTAAAATTTTTCTTTAATCTATGTTTTTTTAATTTATCCTGAATCTATATTTTATAATTAATTCGTTAATGAATGTTTTTTTTTAAATTTATCGTGAATCGTTGTTTTTTATATTAGTTGTGTAAC
>DWLR01001220.1:0-19315 GCA_018246295.1 Papilio alexanor hazarajatica
TGCAAAGAGACGCGACGTCTCTTCGCAATGCCAGAGAATCAAGCCGATCAGTAAGAGCTCGGTTGTTGACCATTCGAATTGCTCTTCGTTGTATGCGGTCAAATGGAAGAAGCTGGTATTGTGGAACTCCAGCCCAGAGATGCGAGCAGTATTCCATGTCAGGCCGAACTTGTCTCCTAAATATAATTTCGAAATATCTAAATTTAGATGTAGTGAGTCGAAGTTCACAAAAGCTGCATAAAAATGTGTGGAAATTTTATTTTGTTCTTATTAAATAATTGAATTGTTATTATTGTATATTTATTTGTATTATTATTGTAAATTATATTGTTATGTTACGTATAGTTGCGAATAAGAATCATTCTGAAATGGTGATGTATTGCTGTTAATATACAATAGTAATAAGGCAAATAGTTCAGAAATTATAAAAGCATAATGCAAATTAATTCATTAAAAATGAAAAACATTATTTTTGGGCGACATGCTCAGTATGACCTGCAAAGTATTGTCACAATTTGATCAGTGGTTTCGGAACGCAAAGAGAACAAACATACAAACGTTAATTTTTATTTATATACATTATTAATTGTGTTTTTTATACAAAAAGGTGGCAAACGATCAAGCGGTACCTACGAGCGTTGCCTACTTTTAATAGACAGAGGAGAGGATAGACAGAAAAATGGACACTTCCTTCTCCTATCCATACCCTTCCCCATCAAATCCTCTTTCCCTTCCCACCCTTTCCTTATCAGAAAAGGGAGGGAAGAGGTGAGATCTAAAATTAGGCCTCCGATACCTCACTCCTCAGACGAAACTTAGAATACTTCTACTTCACGCCTGTCTTCTGTGAGATCGTGGTATTAACCGGTCAAGCGGGCGATTCAAAACAAAATAATAATTCTAAAAAATATATTCCAAGTTGTTGACGTAATTTATACAAAGAAATAAAGTACTGGAATAGCATCAGCTGAAATGGAATACGAAATACGTGACTTGGAAGTTTTATGTTTCTTATTTAACTTCTAGTACCCTAGTACACAGACGCACATAAATATGAAGTTGCTACGATAACTGATGTATTTATATTACGAAATAATTCATTAAATATTTATCACAATATATTGTCATACTATAATTTATTATTACATTTGGACGGTTGGCGATAGACACAAGAACCGATAGACCTGGAAGATATCTGGAATAACCTTATTAAATACCGGTCTGAAGAGAAAGTACTCAAGAACAATAACATGAGACCTTAAGCCAATGACGTCATAGCTACTTGTTTGTAGTATGTAAATTTTTACACCCTGAAATAATCTAAAACAAACGTGTATCGCTTTGGACCTGTATAAAGAAGGACGAACAAACAAAGGACCTAACTTCTTTTTCTAACCCAGGGAAATGCCTAAGGCACGTTTATCTCTCGTAAAAGAGAAGTTATGTCGGGCTTACATGGACTACAACCCCATCGTGACCACCAACAGAGATAGCGAGTGGTCATTGATTTACTTCAAAACTAGTCCATCGCAAATTCTAATCGTTGGTCGTCCGACATCTTTGTAAATATACAAGAAAAATAAAACATTAAAAATCCCATATAAAAATTCAAGCAAACTTTAGCGTTAAACGTCAATTATAAGATCATTTAGTAACTTAATTCATGACATTCCGCAGACAAACCTTTTACAAATATTTATTTTGAGCACGAAAGGGAAATAACTCAAAGCTATGAAAAAAAAAGTGACAACACCACCAATATACATCCTCTATCTGAATACATCGTGACAAAACGCTCGGAAAATACTGCGGAAAAATGCGAACCACGAAAAATTACACATAGCCTCGACACGGTAAAGGTCCATTCACGCTTGCTAATATGCCATTGAAATATCAATATTTTACCCTTGAAATACATTCATTCAATAGACGATTCATGTATCTATTAAAAGTCTATCACAAAAGATACACAAACGTATAATTAGCAGATTGTCATAATTTAGTAGTCTTGTTATGAAAACTTTGCGACCTATCTTTCATCGAGTCTTCTATTAAATAAGTAATTAGTAATTCTATTCCAGTACTTATTTGAGAACAAATAATTAGAAAATAATTCAAATTATATTGAATATAACTTAGTCTCTTTAATGTGAGTAAGCCTTTATACCCGAAAATCAGCAATTGTATGGTGGGATTGATTTTATCGAATATATTCGTTAATAACATTAGCCCATTTGTTATCTTTATTGTGTTCCCTTAGTAAATACGAGATTGTGTTCACTCTTTTGGAAGAAATAATTTTTTCTTTCTTTTGTGATATTTCACAAAGCCTCATCAGTCTCATTCGATAAATTAAAAGTACTTTAGAGGATGAATTAACTTTCATTTATATGCTTTTTTATGTTGGGATTGACTTATTATACGGTAACAATTGAATGAGTTTCTTATGAAAGTGATTCTCTATAATTTTGTTAAGTTTAATGTGAGCTGCTGCCAAAATGCACTACTACTAAAAAGTTCAAAATATTCTCAGTGGAACTATATGTACAATCTCTAGCGTAAATTCTTCTTAATATACAACTACAGGCTTGACTAATAGTTTAAGATTTATATGTACTAACATAGAATATCTTAAAATTTATTTCATTAATATAATACAAACATTATTATAGCTGCATATAGCAGTTGTTTTCTATAGAAAAACTTTGCATACCATTACGATTTTAGCTGAAATAATATTCATTTAAGATAAACTGGAGGTCAGATACAAAACTTAAGCTGTCTAATTTTGTTCTCAACTTAAGCTTTTGTTGAATACGTATTAAGTTTAATAGGTGAATAACACTGTATCTTTCGATCACCGATATTGGAGCTCTAGAAGCTGTATCTTTCAATAGTTTGTGCATATTTTTAATCCCGCACTGGGACTGGGTATGTCGGGTTCGGATTGCGCGACTCCATTAGGATATTTCGTTCGGTTACCTCGACTGGCACGACCTAGGTGTGAGTTTCAATACCCCGCTGAAACCCTAGAGGCTTTCGCGTATTCAATTTCTGTCAACATGTACTTTTCAATCATTTGCGTGAGATTATTTGAATGTTTCACACTCGATGTATATTATTTACATATTCTGTACTTTAAAATAACGTTTACAGCCATGTTCATTTGGTTCGTAAATTTAAGCACCATTCAAAGACCGACGGCAATACATTTTTTATAACTAATAATTTTCTGTGCAGAAAATCAAAAACATCCAAAAAAATTATCAAATAGAGAAAGGCGCCATCTAGTTACATTTTAAATAGTTACTTAAATGAAGCATTGAATATCATTTTTTTGTTTTTGAACTATAATTAATTTTAGTGTTTTTTCGGAATGTGCATATGTACTTATTAACTTCTTATAATAATAAAATCAATTAATTGATAATTCGATGCAAGGTAAACGCTTATCGCTGTAAATCCAACTTCTAGTAAGCGTGAATAGTTTATAATTATTAAGCGAAGGCTTGTACAGATATTGCAAAATAACTTATTAATCAAATAGGTGCCTACAATCAAACTGGTTTATGCAAAGAATCCACTTCTTGTATAAATGATGCTTTATTTTAACTATTTATTTAAAAAGTAAGTATCATTATTTAAATGTTATGATTTCTTAAGTTTTAAACATTACATTTTTTTCTAAAAAAAGTTTCACTCTGCAACGTGGCAGCAAGTAAGTTTATTTCAAATTCAAATCAGCCAGTGCGGAGATATGAGTATGTATGTAGGATCATATTTTAGTATCTAATTACACATTGTTCTATAACAAACCAATCACATTAAAAAAGTACCATAAATAAAACTACAACGATTCGAAAAAAACAAAACGAAAAAAAAAAACAGAGGTGACAGAGTAAAAAATACATCAGAACCGCGAATACGATAGGCGGTGTCGTATGTTAGTTGGTCTCGGTTACATCTAGCATTACAGTAACAGGAGGCAGTGAAATCGAGGCCGGGGACAGGAGGTACTGGAAACTAGCTCACTGCTTGTTCAAGTAGTCGTATTTATTGTAATCCTCAGCGGGCTATAGAAGTCGACGCGAGTAAAAACTGTACAAGTGAAAACCTGTATTGAATGACATATATAAAAGTATATAGAACATGTTTTGAGACCATGATGAAAATTGTCTCGAATCAATTTATGTAAAATGATATTTTTTATTTAAGTTGCATGTTTAGTGGCTAAATACCCAAATATAGGTGTAGTCTGACATTTGAAATCGTCGTCGTAGTGTTGATTGTTGATTTTTAACTAATTGATTTTTAGGACCATTATTAGCTGACATTCATGCTAGGCGGTTTATTTCTTGCATCAGATACTTAGTTACTTCAAAACACTTAAGTTTATTTAATACCAAAACATATTGGTCTTCTTAAATCATAATACAACAATGATCAAAGTATTTCTTCCTATCTGACAACGGTTTTAGAACAGACGCAGTGGTATGGCAGAGCAAGTTTCTTCACCCCATTCGAAGCAGCATCGTACAACCTTTTAAGAAACTTTCCCAACGATCCTGTTACCGAGTTTATAAAGAAAAATACCGATACATTTTCCTCGCTGTACAATCGGAAAGTTTTACCACACGATTCGGAAGCATAGTCTTTGTGTGTTGATGCCTGCTGCATAGAATAGTTTCTTAAATAACAACTGTTTTCTAATCGAAGATTTTAAACGCACCGGGCTGATAAATAGTAAATATTTCTAAATAAATACATCTAATGAAACTGCAATCTACGGTACCTGCACCTATTAGAAATATTCAAAATCAAAATTAGAAATATATCAATAGAGTTACCATTTGTTACGAATTTCTATATTGTTATTTTCAATTTATTCTCTTACGAATATAGAAACAGTTACGTCGTTAAGTTTTATGACTTTGAAAATAAATGTACCTTACATTGGAATATTTCTTATACAACAATGCCTTTGGTTAATTTAAATAATAACTTTTCATATTTCTTCCTGTGTCGTACATGGCAAATACAGATTTATTAAATGTAATCAAAATAATCCAGCACTGTAACATTATAATAAATATAACTTTTCATCTTAAAAACCTCGTATCTTTCATTCAGTTGACTAAGTAAAGCAAGAGATATCGAATGCTAGTTAAAAAGGGGCCTAACGTTTCTAGTTACGAGTACAAATTGCTTTGCAGTGACACATATTTCAAGAAGACATCTACGTCATTTACTCCTGATTAACTAACGTAATTTACCTTTGATTTTCAGCGTGCAATGTTTTTGACTCTTTAGACTTAATTGCAAATATTTTTATAGACTTTAATTATCTTAATGTTTAATTTGCAAATTTTCGAATAAAATAAACAAAACAAATAAAAGAAATTAAATGATTTTTATTATGATTAGTAAGACCTGACTAAAATCTATACAGTATACTATATCTTCAAACTTTATTTTGTTTAAATTATAGCTCTAGTTTGCGAAATGACTTTCCCGCGGGAATATATACAAGTCTGTAAATACTTTTTTTAATAAACATTACATAAAGATTTTTTTTTTCATTATTTCAGATATATGATTCACCAGAAAGTACGAGGCCAAAAAAATGGTCATCGAAGTTAAAATTGAACACGTCAGGAAGCTCCAAATCATCAGAAAAATCTCCCGACAGTCCATATATGTATGGAACTGTCAGCGGTCCACCCGGATCGGCTCTATCTAAATCAATGAAATATGCGGAAACGTGGTTGTATGGGTCAGTTAGAACTCCAACACCGCCTGTAAGATCTAGCATGTTTTCATCTTACCCCGAGATTCCGGGACCTGTTTTAATTAGTACTCCACAAAAACCAACTCCCCATAACTATGCAGTTATCTTATGTTCCTGTCCTGAGTACCTTAATGGTACCAAGAAAACCAGCTCAACCAAAGTCAGTATTTGTAAAAAATGTAAGGGATCTCGTTTGCCATTAACAATAGCTGAAAGTCCACGGATGTTAGTAGGTGGAACTGTTAGAGGTCCGCAAGTAAGTCGCGATACTGGTTTACTACGAGCAGGAACGGTTCGAGTGCAGAACAGTAAATCGAGGCCGAGCATACTTAAATCGAATGTAGACTCTACTGACCCATACGACTTGATGAGAAGAAGTCGACTAGTACCTCCTCATGAAGCCCGAATCGGCAGTCAGTTTTCAACAACCAGATCTCGAGCAAAAAGTATCAGTCCTTGTAGAATAAAGAATAAAGCTGTAATTCCAGACACTCTTGTGAAAAGTAGGAGTAAGTCTGTTAGTCGTGTTAATGAGTTATGGGTTGAAGAGGAGAATAATATAAGTGATTATAAGAAATCAATACTATCTTGCGATATCAATCCATATGACTTAGTGAAGCCAAGCGGTAGCTTTAAATCCTTAGCTGAAAGCGAATTCGATGATGATTTTGGTAACATATTTCCAGAACCTTTAAAAAATAAAAATGTGAAAGATAAAAGACATACGAAATCAGATTGCAATGTCAAGGCTATAAGCGGGCAGAGAATACGAATTTCAAATGAATCCAAAAATTATACTACTGAATCACCAAATTATGGTCCCGATAATGATCTCAAAAAATCGCAATATAAATCTCAAGAAGGTTCTTCATCTACATCTTTACCAAATATTAAAAATGACGGAAAGAAAATGGTATCATTAAGTAAAAATAACAGTAAAAAAATATTAAATATAGCCACATCCAATCGTACAAAGCCTAAAAGTGTTTCTCCTAAGCGACCACCGAGGAGGAATAGGAGTATTAAAATAGAAGATGACAGCGAAAGCGATAATCAAAAAATTCCAGAAAGGAATTATAATAGAAAATCACTTCAAGAGTTATCGCGCAATTCTAAGTACAAGAACCATAATAACGATCCTATTAAATCAATTTTAAAAAAGCCAAAAAATTACAGCAGCCCTGATTTGAATGCTAAAATTGAAACATCTGATGATTCATTTGATTACAAACGAACAAATTCTTCTCAATTTTACCTTCCTAAGCCTAACGATAAAGGACTGATCTCACCTAGTAACATTATACATAGAAAGCGTGTTCAATTTATGGTAGAAAAAGAAGAAACGAAAGAAATTTTTACAGCGGAATTAAATCTCCAAGATGACATTGAAAAAGATAGTTCAGAAAAAATAAACTCAGAGCAAGAAGAACGTGAAGTTGTTGCCCAAGGTGATGTTGTTAGTCGCAATCTGAAACTTTGTAATGAAAATGTATCAGACGATATAGTTGAGGAATCTATAGATGGTGATAAAGTTGAAATGCGAGATTCTAGCACTCAAGTTGAAGCTGCATTTGAAAGTACTCACATTAAATTAAGTTATTGCGACAAAAACAATACTAAACATCATAATAAATCTGAAGGTGGGTGCAAAATAATTTTATATTAACATCAACTTATAATTTATAACTCTTTTTTATTAATTTTCACTCATTAAGGTCTATTTATTTCAGATAATAACATACCGAAAATTCCAGTTCTCCGGCGTTCAGAATCTGAAAGACTAAGTTCTATTCTTTCTATTTCTCCACCAAAATTTTTAGACACCATGGCTCTGCGTTCTAAACCAAAGCATGGACACACGAGTCAGGTATTCTTTGAATCTGTAACTGAAAAACCTGAAATTAATGAAAATAACAGCTTTCAAATACAGGAGAATAATATAAAAGCAATTGAGTTCATCAAACGTGAAGATGAAGAAAATGAAAATCTTAGTGATAACAGTGATATTACAAGTGAAGTCTTGAAAAATCTAAGACGTGCAATTTCATCTTCGCCAGAGCCGCCTCCAAGATTAAAATATAAAGAACGTGGAAAATGTAAAAAACATAACTATGTAAAAGCTCGTTTCATCCGCAACAATTCGTCAAGTTCCACCAGCGACGAATGGTCCGATGGAAATGACTGCGAACAAAAAACTGTGTTACGAGTTAAACAATTTGATTCAGATGAAGCTGATGAATTAAACAAAAATGAAAATGTGCTGCGAGTTGACGACAATGAACCCAAAAAGACATCGATTCAAATTAATGGAAGTGAATGTTATTCTACAATGAATGTAGGTACTGGTACAGATACACCAATTTATTTGTCATCTGTTGTAGTTAATGATGATTATGGAAATACTTGTAATACATATCAAACAGGTACAACTGTTACGATAAGTGTAGGAGGTCCACAGAAGGAGATGAAGAAATCTAAAAGTCAAATATACATTGGTGCAGTATTTTCTGAAGCAGAAGTAAGCAAAGATGAGTCAAACACATATGAAGATATCTGTAATGACTCTACCAAAAGTTACGATACAACAGGTTCATTTAATAATAGTCATATAAGTGATATTTCATCAATATTATCTGATCCTGTCGAAGCAGTTAGAAGAAATCTTGTACCTCATGTGTGCGGAAAAGTTACTGATACTTCGAATAACTCAAGTGGAATCAATGAAAGCCAAGAAAGAATAGTAACAGAAACCCAAGCGGAAAATGGAAACTTTGTTACAAAATTATTTAATGATCCCTTTTTTGGTCATTTAGCAGAAGGGCTTGATACAGATTTGGTAAAAAAACTTATTGAAAACTCATTGATAAAACTCCAGGAAACCAAACACCAAGAAGGGACAGATAGCAGCAAAGCAACTATTGAAAAGCTTATAGAAAGCTCTCTTATAAACATGAAGAGCGATCTTGCAAATGACTCGAAAAAAGAAGAAGAACAGCAAAATATTAAAGAAACCATTATGAAAAAAGAAGAGGTCAGTACATCAGTTTGTTCAGATAATTACGACAATGGCTGCTCTGCTCCCTATGAAAGTATGGAGTACGAGAGTGGTGCTATGGGAGTTTTCTCAGATCTTGAACCAATGTCAGATTGTTACAATGCTTCAGCAAGCGAATTATCTACAGAAGATGACACAAATTCAACTAGATCAAAATTTTATCAGATGCTTGTAGACGCTGCATTATGCGATATTGAAATTTCTAACAATACAGATGATGATCATCTTTATGAATCTATTCGACTTAATTCAGATCCAATATATGAAGAAATTGGGGACATGCCGCCACCATTACCGGTCAATCCACCACCAAATTCCCTTTCAATTCATGATGATGAAAAACGAAGTGGATCCCGTTCAATTTTTGAAGGAGCGTCTAAGTACGACATTTTGTCCTATTTGGTTGATGCCAAAGAGAGAGGTATTGATGATGAAGAAACGTACATCACTAATTACGGCAATGAAAATGAAGCGCCAATTTTAGTGAATGAATCAGAAGATAAACAAAACACTGAAATGCCTAAAAATCACCTAAGCAGTAACACAAGTCAACGGTCGAACGCATCAGATTCTAGTGAAGATAATTCGTTGATAATAAATCATGAATCTTTGGAGAAATCTGTGGTATGCAAAAAGACGTCAGCGGAAATTGAAAGAAACGATTCGGGCGTCGGTTCTGAAACTAGTAAGTCATCAAGAAGCAGACTTCAGGGTAAAGTTTCTCCTTGCAACACTCTCACAGAAAAAAATACGCCTATTCATCTTTGCGAAGATTGTGATACTGCTGTAGAAACACAGATGACTGAACAAGGTAAATAATACATAAAGTTAATTTTATTTTATTTTTGACACGAACGATGTCATTAGTAATAAAAATTATATGTATATTAATGCATTACAGGTTCGGTTTACGCTCCACTAGTATGCAGAAAATGCGCTAAAAAAAGAGCCGAAAGAAAAGAAATCATCTCAGAAATTGTGGAAACTGAAGAAAAATATGGGAGAGATCTTCAAATAATTTTAGAAGAATTTTATAAGCCTATGTTAGTGGCAGGTCTTTTGAATCAAGAACAGCTGAGCGCTATTTTTTTGAATGTGGAAGAGTTAATTGAAAATAACCAAGTATTATCAGAAAAATTAAGAGATGCACTCGAAATAGCAATAGATCAAGGTGATGAGGTACGTATTTCGTTAAAGCTCTAAAAGCTAATCGAGAAATATCTCTTTTTTCTTAGTCAGTATGACTAATATAATAATATTGGATAATATTTCAAGGATGTTTGCAACAATATCGGCTAAATAATAAATATTTATTACCCCATAATTGTAAAGTTTAAAGTGAAATAAAATCTGTTTCAGGACTTACTCACGGTTAATGTAGGAAAGATTTTATTAGAGTGTTCGGGCATGCTGACTGCGTTCCAGTCGTACTGTGTCAAGCAAGCTGGGGCAGCGCTACTTTTAGCTGGACTGGAAAAAGAAAAAGAACTTCTTAGAATATTCTTGCGTGTCTCGCAAATGGAGAATGCAGTTTTAAGACGAATGAATTTAAATTCATTCCTTATGGTAAGGTTTCTACAAAAACACGACGCATGTTTTTGATTTAACGTAGTTGAGATGCGGTGGTAGAAAAGTATGCCAAGTGAAAATGATGCCCGGTTTCTGAAAAACTTGTCAAATTGCTATCAAACTGACACTTCTATTAATTTTATCGTTATGTAACAGTATCAGATTAATTGCACACAGGTGTTCTCGCTATCCAAATTATGTTAAACATCGGTTAACTATCTATTAACAGCAAATAACAAAAAATCAATAGACCTTTAAATTTTAGGATTTGATAAAAGTTGTAATTGAAAACTCAAAAGATAAGAATGTGACAGAAATTGAAAAAGGTATGATCTAGTGATTCTTGCATGCTGAAAGGAGCAAGAGTGACGGAGCAATTTTCGGCGAAAGTGGCAAATGCCTGTTTGCTTACTAATTTATATTCGAGTTCAAGATTAGAATTCATATAGTTTTTATTGTGACATAAGACATTTTTCCAGGTGCCAGTTCAGCGCGTAACCAAATATCCGTTACTACTATCAAGACTGTATCGGGCAACGGCATCTTGTGCGTCGGAACGGGAAGATGTTCGCGGTGCGCAGCGCTGCGTGGAGTCCAGGCTTGAGGAAATCAACTCAGCAGCGGCGGCTGCGGCGGCAGCTGCCAGAGATGTCCCGTTGTGGCGACGACTTGCCGCAGCAAGACGTACGGCACATGATCTTCATGTAGCAGATATCAGACTCAGGAAGATGGCTGTAGATGTACTCGACTGGAATCACGACGATGCAAGGTTGGTTGGAATAATTGTTTTTTAGCAGCGAAAATAAGCCGGTTATTAATGGCCCGTTAAAAATGGTAATAGTAGGTGTACATAATTTTAACTGCGAATAGAATATTTACAGTTGTTGAGGGGTTCTTTATCTAGTAACGAGTGGTTCGTAAACTAACAGCAAGAAATATTTCTATGGTTTTTAAAGGTACATGAAAATGTTACTTATGACACCCTGGAGTAGAATGTGAATCAAATGACAACTTAATCTCCAAAATAATACTAAACATGTATATTAAAATAGTTTATATTAAAATATTTCTTGAAACTATCACTCGTTTATGATTTCTAGGTTCGCAATGGAAGGCAAGTTGTTGTTCACACAACCAAACGATAACAACTGGCGCAAGGGACGCACCATTAAGCTAATGCCGATAAATGCGCTTTTGGTTACTAACGGAAAGGTAAGTTTTTGAGAAAGTTTACATAACGAGTCTATAAAAAGTAAGCTTCGGAATTATTATTATTAGAAAATAGTAAATAATATATAGCAAAAGTCATTTTACTATGAAAAGCAGCATCTCATACTTCTCCAAGCCTTTTTTCTGTTACGACAAAACCAGCTGTTCGAGGCTATTATTTTTTTTAATATTTTTTTACAACAATCGTCATGTTTCAGATAGTTTGTATGCAATGGAAAAAAAATCCGAAAATTTGCCTAGTTACCCAGAGGGGGTTATGTTATGTTTACAAAAAAAAATCACTATCGTCACTTCATCTGTTGGTAAAAACTGTGAGAAAATCATCTAATCTTTTAGTAGTTTCGAGTTTACCAAACACATTTATTGATTTCGATGCGATTTCTTTTATCGGAATAAAATGGTTCTTACATGTGGTTTACTTGTTTTCTTTTTAAAATTTTAATTGAATTTCCTTTGTTATTGTTTCAAGCCAACGACAACACACAAGACGAACGAAATACGAGAGACGAGAGAGGCTCGAGACCGGGAGGCCAGAGAGAAGGAAGGCGAAGCTTTGTTCGCGCGCAGCGGCGTGCGGGAGGCGGCGCTCCTACTGGTGCGGGAGAAGGCGGGCCGGTACACGCTGCAGCGAGAGCCGCTCTTCCTCGACCGCTGCGTGGTCGCCGCAGACCACGAGCCAGAGCACTTCTTTGAAGTGCACGAAATAACTACTAAAGATTCTTACATATTTAAGGTCCGCAGCCTTGCTATAACAATTTATTTTTTTATCTTTAGTATCAGGTTAAGGTTCAACTGCATGCTTAACCGGTTCACTTTTTACTTAATATGATCATTAACGTTCAAACCTTCAAAAAAAAAACACTACTATTAACCACCAAAAAGATTATACTTGACAATTAAAATGATTTACGACAGTTGCAACCTTTTTAATGCCTTTAGGAGCAATCTCAGCTGACGTTAAATGAACACCATCAATAAGGAGAAAACTATAGGTGAGCCAGTAACAAACTTGCTGTGACCTTTAAGGAAATAAGCATATAGCGAATATGCGTATATCATAAATATTCTAAGACTTATCCGTTTAGTTAAAACTGACGATTTTTGTTTACAGGCAGAGGAAAATACTCGTACTAGGACATGGTACCGTCAGCTGCAGTACCACGCCCAGGGCGCCGGCGCTTGGCGCAAGCGGAGGAACGCACTCGCCAATATCATGATTAATCCGATGCTCACAAGAAATTAACATAAACAGTTTTAGTTAAGGGTGCAAAAAGTTCATCTTATACAGACAAAAGTTGCCTAGATTTTAGTCAGCGATGTATTCTCGTCCTCTGTGTGCTTAAATAAAATAGATTTTTAAGTTTGATTTTTATTCTGTTCGTCTATAACTTTGATAGTGTTCTGTAGGTCAAGAATTTACTTTTAGGCCATGTTAACACCAAACTTATCTGACCGTGAACCTACTTACTAAAAGCTACAGTGTGCAGGTGAAATCACACTGCATTTTCGATCAGCGCCTAAGCTTTGCTAAATGGTGTACCGTCAAACCGGTGTGAACAAAAGTGGGATATGAATTAAAAAACATAAGCGTTTGTCGTATTTTGATGTCGGCATTATTACACTAATTGTGATTATATTTTGATTTTCTATCGTGAATTATCGTTGTACTTTTTACTTATCATTTGCTATATTTATTCTACACAGTTTTACTTTATCACTATTACAAATCTTCAGGCGCCGGTAGACATAACCTAACATAGTCAGGAAATCTTTAATATAATTTAAATAAACGTATGTGTTAAATATTAATTAAGTCTTTAGACACATTTCATATACATAGCTAAAACAGAAAATTGCAAAAAAAAACAAATCGATCATTACATAAAAGTTTGTTTTTAGATTTGCCGATGTAATTAGGTACTTCGTTTTCATTTTCAGATGAAGATTATGTTTTGCCATAATTTTTAATTAAAATAAAACGTTGTTTTCAATTGATTTATTATAAGTTAATTGTATATAATTATAAGATTTAATTGCCACTAATTTAAGTTAGCTTTACACCAAAATACTTTTTTTTTT
Organism: Papilio alexanor hazarajatica; assembly: GCA_018246295.1. Taxonomy (NCBI): domain Eukaryota; kingdom Metazoa; phylum Arthropoda; class Insecta; order Lepidoptera; family Papilionidae; genus Papilio; species Papilio alexanor. Next base: position 13,722 of record DWLR01001220.1, read on the forward strand.
CGTTTTATCTTAAATAACCAAACGATTTCAATTTAGTGTCGTTTTAACAGGTATTTAATAAGGCAAACAATTAATCATGTAAATAGTTGACTAAACAGCTGTGATATCAAGTCCCCATAAAAAGAATCCAACAAATTTTCTGTTAAAATCTGTAATTATCATCGTAATTTCCTGGCTAGTCTTAAGGGAAACTGTGTAATTACTTATTTATATAAATAGAAACATAATTTCCTGTTGATGAATTTGTATTTATTATATGTATTTTTAATGTAATTAAAATTTATTTCGCTAAATTTTAGTTTAAATAAGTAAGAAAGCATTTTTGCCTTACAAAATATGTATTTGTTAATGTAACGCAGATGGATGGAAATAAATAAATAAATACGGTTATGAATAATTATTACGTTTTTACTTGTTATATTATAGCAGATCGAACCACGCTACTACCTATCTACTAATACTTTAAAGAGAGTTGTGTATTTTCATTTTGTTCACTGGTTGAATATCTAAATTTTTTTCACCGTTAAAATTTTATTAATTAACTAGCTTTTGCTCGCGACTTCGTCCGAGTGGAATAGTTGATGTGGCCATTATTTTTAATATCTTAGGATACTTAATTCCTTAATAATACACATATAAACTGCTTTGGTTTACTGCAAATAACTTATTCGAATACATTTTATAAACTTTGTTTTTATTTTTCTGCCCATTCCTAACACGTAAATATTTTGCAGGTTTGATACAGCGCATTCTTCATTATATATAGCGCTCGCGCGTCGTGTAAAACTAAGAGATTTTTATTTATATTTTATATTGTTTTCGATAAATTTATATATATATATACGTATAGTAAACATAGACAGTTTTGTTTGGACTTTTTCATCCCCATGTATGTCGCAAATTTAAAAATGCTGAAACAAATGTTTATTTACTTTTTATCAAGTGCCTAAATACATAGATTTATGTTTTTATATTCCATAATAACGAACTCGCATATAAACATTCGTCCCTCATTTCAAACCCTTCATGCCTTTTTTACAACGAAAGGTAACTTATATCAGTCCCTAGGGGCTAGTCGGATTTAGGCGTGAAAGAGTGATTTTTTTTCTGACTTCCAAGCGAACTTTTATCCCCAAATAGGTCGAAATTTTAAAAACGTTAGACCAAATATATATTCACTTTTTATCAAGTGCCTAACTACAAATTTTCATAAAAACGTTCACCTCTTATCGCCTTCAAGCAATTTTTTAGAAATAAAATATAGCCTATTTTACGTGTCAGCCTATTTTACAGAGTCTAGTCTATTTTTTATCGAATTTGGACAAAATCAGTTCCGGGTTAGATGTGAAAGAGTGACTTTATTAAAACATCCATATAAACTTTCATTCCCTATTTCAACCCCACGTCGAAATTTCAAAAACGCTTGAACAAACTTTTATTTATTTCTTATCAAGTGTCTAAAAGTAAAGTTTAACGGTTTTATTTTCAATATCGAATTTCCATACATACTTTACAGACAGATAGAGCTACTTTCGTATTTATAATGACTGAAAGAAAAAGTAACTAACTTATATATTCAGTTCTTTTTGAAATTAAGTATTACCTGACCTAAATAAATAAAACATAAAATAATCATTTTATTGCCAGAAAAAAAAAAAAAAACAAACACAACCTAACAAAGTGCGTAACAAAAAAAGAGATAGTTATCTTGACTTACGCCTATTTTTACCATCGGCTAATAGATTTAAGGAGCCCGTAAAGAAATTTAAGTGAAATTTAAGTTTCAATTTAATCACTACCAAAATGTCACCTAAAATCTTAGGAGGCCCTTAAAAGATATGGACTCGATATTTGACCTTTTAGAGCTAAGTGACGGTTCATATGTTGCATTATCAAGTTGTCATTACAGTTATCATTACAGTTGATTAAATAACTAATCAAATTTTACTTAAATCGTCACATACTCTTAGACAGACGAGATTTATTTACGCAATATACGATGGACTTCTTAAAAGATTAAAATTATCCAAGGATACTTAATTAGTTTTGAGGAGTAGAAAAGAGCACATTTTGAAAATCATGGTAACAGGTGTGAAAATTAATTTTTAAATTTACCAAATCCTATTTTTTATTATCTTATGCCATCTAGCAAACTAACGAAGCAACATTGTAAAAATTTTAAAAGCATTTTTTTTTTCGCCCTCATCGTTATAAACACGAAATCCCGTCAACCGAATCGACTAGCCTAAGTAGAACCATTATCAGCCCATAAGACAATACAGATTGAAGGTCAAGTTACATTGGCAATTTCAAAATGTCTATTTTTAACTTTGTATTATCGTTGAACCATCATCATTTTATAGCATATCATATATAATAAACTTAAGTTTGATCCCAATCAACTGAACAGTCATTTTATAGCATTTTTTCTAAAGAAATGCTTAACATAATGCTTTAAATTTATATAACTTTTTTATTTATGCACTGATTTAGATGAAACAAACACCAATTCTCACGATTGGAGCTAATTACAGTACATTGATGAAAACCGCATCTAAATCGGTTAAGCCGTTTCTGAGAGTAGCGCGCACAAACTTACAGACAAACAGAAAAACACACATTCAAACCGAAAAAAAGGCAAAAAATTTAAAAATCGTTGTTTTGAGTTTGATAGCATTGATAAATACCCCCTGTAATAATTTCGCTAATTTATTTTCCACGTACAGACACCGATCAGCTACGATTTTATTATATGTATAGATAGATTTAAATCGTTTACATGATACAACTTTCTGAGTTTTTATTTAATGAATAACCGTTAAAATCCTTGAATTTACTATAAAAAAACATTTTTCAATAATACTTTTAAATTAATTCCTTTGTTATTTATAAATTGGATCATTCGTACAAAAATTGAACATACGATATTTGTTAATATGACGCAACGTAAACAGAACTAACGTTGTTTTCCACCGATACGCGTCGCCGTTACAGCGCGCGTGAAACGAAACGATCCGGAATACAATTACTGTGTTGTGAAACACGTAAAGTCACAGGCAATATACGTTAGCGCTAGCGAAACATTTTGGCTCTAACATAACAGCATAAAGTCTAAAACGAGCGTCATTTTTGTCTTACACTGACTGTACTATCATATTGCAGAAAAAAGTTTAACACAATTAGAGTATCTATATGAGCCATCTATTAGCGTTTTCCATGCTTACTTTAATTTCACTTATGTTATTTTGTTTAAAAAAAATTAAATAAAAAAAAAAGAATTTTAGAAAAATTTACGGATTCGTTTTGCCCATTTGGCAGTTTGCGGGTGTTTTGACAACGACAACATTTTGTCAAATGTCAACGCAATTAGAAAAGATGCAACGAGGAAAATAAGAAACAAACGCATGCTAAATCGCGGGAAAACAGCTAAAATATTAATAAATACCTAATTACTTTGTATACTATAGAATATAACAGAATGAAATTAAAATATGTTACGAGTACAATGATACATTACCCAATATATATTACCTATATTGTGTTCACATCGTAATAGGGGATTAGGCTGAGTCTTTTGGACGTAATACTTAAGTTTTATCTGTTTTTATCTTGTAATAGAATCACAGGCTGCGTGGACACATTTATATTAAGATTTGATCCTCTGACATGGCAAAAATTGCACTCAAAAGTTTACGAATATTTGTTAGATAAGAGTAGTATACTTGACATTTCGTTGAAGTTTTGACTTGACACATAATACATTATTATAATGTCATATTCTCCTTCTTCGAAACTTTTGCGTTTCATCCGTTGAATAAGATGGCAGTGGCTTAATTAATATAGTAATTTCACTCACATTCGCAACATGATCATCCTGAAATTTCTAAAGCGAAGCTCATTTCATTGTATCTGAAATCTCACCCTAGTTTTCTTCTAATGAGTCCAAAGAAGAAGAAGCCGTTTTTCTGAAGGTATATGTATATCGTACGTAACCTCCAAGCCGCTCGGCCGTCATGTAAACTGATTACATTTGCTACATTCATTAATAACGTTATCATAGTGGTTGCTTGGCAATAGGGGATTAGTGCCGTTCCATTAGTAGCGAATACTTTTCTCCTATCTTTGGTTAATATATAACAAAGCCCAAATTAGTTAATGATTATTTTATCATACTTATTTTTCTATAACCTATTTCACAGCAAATACGGATACAAACTTATTGAAATACAGCACCGCACTAGTTACATGTTTCGAATATCTGAGATTCTAAAAAATTGGTTGAACTTCCATTCACTTCTATCTATCTATAGATATCTATCTATGTATAGATATATTCTATCTATAGATAGAGCCCTTAGAGTGGGCTACAGTGCCAGACATATTGCAAAGTATTGCATTTGAAAAATAAGCGTAGGCGTTCTAGTTTTAAAACCCTGTAAATGTTTAGAAATAAATGAGTGCTAGTAAAACATACCAGACCTTTGTTGAAACTACAATAAAAGAAGAAATCACTTAGTACGAACAAAGAAGAAACGAAACGCTTTGCAAGAATGCACTAAGTTTGCCTCTTTTAAATTGCACGAAATAGTAACAAAATAAAATAGAAAGCATTTGTGCGTCTCATCAAATTGTACTTGGAGAGAGAAAAAGAAAAGTTTACATTAGTTTACAAAAGTTACATTATACTTATTAAATCTCTTTAATAAATGAAAAATGCTTATAACTCAATCAAAATAACATTATATTTCTGACTAATAATAATAGAATAATTTAGTTTGTCACTCATAAAAAATCCTGTCTCATTCAGACTATATTATCGCGTCAATATTATTTTTTCCTTTTTCTTTTGCCTTTGTTATAAACATGTTTTTTCATACATACATACGTGATTATATGAATTTCTAGAAAGCTTCCATATTATCTATTAACCAATTGTTTTTACTTTAGAAGATAAAAAGACTACACTTTGTTTTGCAGAAACTCAAAGCCTTCGTATAAAAATTCTTAGAGCCGTGTGGTTGTTTACACAAAGGTCTAAACAACCTCACAATTACCACGTATTAGTATTTGTTATTCTATAGGCATTTTGCACCTATTATACTCTATAAATATTATGCACTTTATAAGAATTTAATAATAATTAAAAATTTCATAATCTATACACTTTTTGTACTTTATAAATAATTTGTACTTTATACGTATTTTGTACTCTATAAGTATTTTGCACTTTATAAGTATTTAATTAATTTTTAAAATTTAATAATGTATAGTTTTTTATAAGTGTTTGGTACTCCAAAATTATTTTGTTATATATTAGTGTTTGTTATTCTATATGTATTTCGAACCTATTGCACTCTATAAATATTATGAACTTTAAAAGAAAATAATAATATTTAAAAATTGCATAACATTTGCATTTTTTAATTGTTTAAAACTTTCGTGAGACATTATCATAAACTAAGAACTAAAACTAAACTAAGAACGGCGCGGTCGCGTCGCGCCGCGCACTGTAGAAAACATATATATACGAGGGTGAATCAAAAAGTTCTTAGAAGTGCATATATATGAGACCTTTTTGGATCAAGTTCGATATT
>DWLR01001221.1:0-19306 GCA_018246295.1 Papilio alexanor hazarajatica
TTTTGTAATAAATACTATCCTATATCCTTCCCAGTACCTTAATGAAAATATGTGTACAAAGTTTAATGATGATTGGTTAAGTATGTTTTACGAACAACCCCCCCCCTCCTTATACCCTTTTTTCGCAATAAAATGTAGCATATTTTATGTCCTACTTAACTAACTGATATATTCAGTTCTTTTTTAAATTAAGTATTACCCAACCTAAATAAATAAAATAAATAACCATTTTATTGCCAGAAAAAACACACCCCGAAACCCGAAAACAAAAACAACCCGAAAAAGTACATAACAAAAAAGATACAGTTATTTTGAATTACGTCCACTTTTGCCGTCGACTAATTGATTTAAAGAGCCCGTAAAGAAATTTAAGTGAAATTTAAGTTTCAGCTTAATCACTACCAAAATGTCACCTAAAATCTTAGGACGCCCTTAAATGATATGGACTTTTTAGAGCTAAATGACGGTTCAGATGTAGCATTATTGTACAGCTGATTAAAGAACTAATCAAATTTTACTTAAATCACCACATACTTTTAGTGAGACGGAATTTTTTTTACCCAATATGTGACAGTAAAAAAGAACACATTATTAAAATCCTGATAATCGGTGTGAATATTAATTTTTAATTTTACCAAATCCAATTTTTTATTTTATGAGATCTTTCTGCCTAACAAAACAACATTACAAAAATTTTAAAAAGTTAATTTTTGGACCCGCTTTGTAATAAACACGCAATCCCGTACAACCGAATCGTCCAGCCTAAGTAGAACCATGGTCACCAAATTTGACAATATAGATTGAAGGTCAAGTTACATTGGCAATTTCAATATGTATATTTTTAACTTTGTATTATCAATGAACCATTATCATTTTATAGAATAGCATATATAGTAAACTAAAGTTTCATCCCAATCAACTAAATAATCATTTTATAGCATTTTATTTGAAGAAATGTTTAACGTAACTCTTTAAATTGATATAACTTTTTTATTTATGCACCGATTTAGATGAAATAAAAACTTAATCTAACGATTGAAGCTAAGTACTATACATTGGTGAAAACTCGGTTTAGCCGTTTCTGAGATTAGCGCGAACATTGTAACAGACAAACAGACAAAAATATTAAAAATCGTTGTTTTGAGTTCTATAACATTGGTAAATATCCCGTGGAATAGTTTTGCTAATTTATTTTCCATGTACAGACACCGATCAGTTACGATTTTATTATATGTATAGACTAGCAACCCGCTAGCTATGCTCTAGATATAAAGAAAAAAAATAACCTACATTACTAACTGAAAGAAGAGATCTTTGTTTGTGAAAGAATTTTTATTTTTACACTGTTATTACATTATTCTTTACATTGTTAGTGTAGATTGGTATCTTTCAAAATCATAGACTTAAAAATCAGGTCACAATCTGCTGAGGCTATCCATGTTACGTACTAAAATTGCTCTGTCTTTTATGAGAATTTCACACCTAGACCAATCGTGGCTGTCGAACAAAATAGCGAACCGACTTCAATAATCCGTACCTTAAGAAGTGACGTACGCGATGGCAAGGCATGAATATACGAGTATGATATTAGATACAATAAAAACTGTAGCAAAATAGATGTGTGATGGGCTGTGTCCTTTTGTAAAGCATTATCATCGTCCGGTTGAAAGGTGCGGGTAACCACAAAGGGGCATCTGTGGACCGTATATCATTATATACGTTGTAAATTATATACATGTAACATTTTACAATCTTATTGTGTTACAAATTTTGCTTACTATTTACTTATGTAATGAAGATAAATGATTCTAATACTTCATATCAGATGATATAAATGTAATGATTTGTTTTTTAATGAAAAATTTGTCCATATCAAATACATTTTGCACATTACACCAAAATTTATGTTTTTTTACTTAATTTATACAGACGTTACATGGGCCATATTTAAATGTAAATAAATGAATAAATATAGAGGTAATTTAAACCAGATAAGAACATTGCAAAGTACTCCAACACCAAACATGCATACGTCAAAGCATTATGAAATTAAGAACAAAATTGTGATATTTATTTTTATTATCGCCGCTGGCGCGGACATGAGAATTCAATTAGAGCGCACCGACGAACGTAAAATTTGCTTTAATGTTTTATATTCAAAGTCCAAAATTTATCCGCAATGTAACAATTCATTACGCTTCTTGAATTTGGTATAATTTTTGTTTGCAATATAAGTTTCATTACTACAGTATAAAGTTGAAAATCCGTTAGTACGTGTACTTTAAAATAGACGTTGCTTTTATTAGAAGCATGCTGGAGCTCGAATAAAGTTCGCCGCTCAAATGAAAATTTCGAACGATTAACGAAAATTGCTTAACAGGGAATTAGGCAGTGTGCACACTAGAGCGAACCGGAGCTGTATCGCATTCGTCCATTAGCGTTTGACATAATCGCATTACGGCATATTTGCCAAATTGTTACAGCCATGTTTATACACGGAATTTTCGAAAACTATTTATAGATCGAATCAGGTATAAGCCCATATTTTTAGTACTCAGCAGTATATATAAACATGCATCTCTCAACTTAAACACGTATCACATAGGTGTTACATATTCTGTCTGCAAATAAAATATCAACAAAAACGGAAAAGAACGGAACCACAGCATGTGTGCGGGTTTCCGATGAAGGAAAGAGGCTGAAGAAATATATCATTATTAATTACATACGATACAGCAATTTCTGATTCATATTCTTTTATAGGTCGTTTACATTTCAAAAAATTGAGCGTAATATGTATTTAAGACAATGTTTCAATTCAAACTTAACAAATAGGTAAAAAAAAAGGAAAAGCAGATTGCTAGATATTTCTGTGTACGATAAGCGTGAAAGACGCCATCTTATTTACGAGTTTGTTTTCATAAAAATATAGAACAATATTAATAGAAGTATAACTTGAATGAATGAATAACACGTTTGCGTCAATATCTATTTATTTCTACAGGCTGTCTACACGGAACGTGTCGTCGATTATGACCACACGCGCCGGGATTGATATTCAATTTCATTCAGTCACATTAAACGATATGCTATTGGTAAAATGGTTTGATGGTGATTGAAGTCTCGTACATTTTTCCTATTTTTCGTTTTTGTCTACCATAAGGTAGAAGTATAGTAGTACCGTAAGGTGGAAGGTAAGTATAAATTAAGGTTATCGAAAAAAAATGTGATAAACTGTGATTAGAGAGACAAGGAAATGCTAGATCAGCTATCAGTCAAATTGATTAATCAAATCTAATTGATTTACGACTATATGTTTGGATGCAGGAAACGGTAACGGTGGAGGTGTGATGAAACCGTGAACAAACAATAGTTAATTATAAAAAAAATAATAATAAACCCGATTGGCTGTATCTCCACGTTACTCTTAGGAAGATTACGAATGGAATGATATATTCTTCTTCAAAATCAGTCAAGCCGTTTAGGTTACAGGAGGCCACAATGTAAGGGACATATATTCATATATATGGATATTTATATATATTTGTATGGACAAAACCGGGAAAAACACTATCCTTTACTAATTTAAGGAGAAAAATATGAATCGGTGGATCCTTGCTTAACTTATGAAAGTGATGCTTATTTTTTATTGTAATTATGACCTTTATCTCTTATAAGGCGTCTTGATCCCAAGTTAAAGGTAACAGCGTCAAAGGTAATCATATTATTTTATGTGCGTCGTTAAAGGATAAGGCAGCGACGTAATGAGATTTCATTTTGTCCATTTATTTTAATGATGCTAATGTATTTTTCGTTCGTCTTTTTTTTCTTTGTTCATTTATAAAACACTAGCACTAGCGTTGCTAGGATATAGAGGTAAAAAATGTAAAGCATAAAGAGCTTCCTATAAGTGAAATAATTTATTTTCAAGTTTGTCCGGGACAAACAAACATTTTTTTTCTTTATAATCAATATTATGTACAACACCGCTGTCCATTTCCCTCCGTTTCACATTCTTTTCTAAATCCATCTTATCACTCTTTTTGACACAAACCACTTACGACTCAAGTGGTTGTTGCATCTTTAGTTGGCGATGGTTCCATAAGATCGCATGAGCCGCTTGCTAGTTTCCCTTCTAATTAAACCAAACAAACAAAACTCAAATAATATCATTTTCATCGGTCCTTGATAACTTTGCAAAGTTTCAGTTTAATCTGCCATTTTGTAGTGTTTGAAAATCAAGTTTGAAAGTGTCCTTTACGTGTGCTAAGCGTGTGTTGAAAACGTCGGTAGTCTTCTTTTGTGATTGGCATTTAATTTTATAGATGCTTTATATTTTATACCTATCATTGTTACAGACATCGTGGATATTTTAATTAACTCTCCGAGTTGTGGAAATTGTCCTAGTAATCGAATGCGACCACTCGACATTTCGTTTAGTCCAAGAGTCAACATGTGTCGACGTTTCCCTTACTGTCTGGTATCATGTGGGGATTGCTTTAGCTAGAAGTGAGTGGTCTCTTCTTGACGTTTTTACAATATCGTAGTCGTACTAACGCTTTGTGTATGTCATTTTCATAGAGACGATGTTCAGAAACGTAGCATATTTAAATTGGTATGGTTTTTTTTCGGACATTCAAAGCATAATGAAAGTATTCATAGGGGTTAGTTTAAGTTAGACATTTTTTTTACCTTCAAATAAAAGAAAAGAAATTAGATTAATAAGAAAAATTAGAACAATTCTAGGCAAGATATTTTTTAAAGAACTAGTCACGTCTGGAGAACGTCCTTTTGATTTTTTTTGTTTAATGTCTAACTAGGACTTACAGTAGACATCTTAAGGCGCAAGTGTCATAAATTTTGTATCTTTCAACAGCGCAACAGATAGAGACAGAGACTTTCTATATCAATATAGAAAGACTATTGCTTATCGGAACATGATCATTTGATATTAATGCAATATTGTCTCGTCTCAAATATTTACAAGTTGTTAAAATAAAACTTATCAGCGTGGAGTATAAAGATCTTCTAAAGTCTTTCATTACGTCCTCCCAAACTATTAAGGAAACCACTCGTGTAAAAGATAAAAAATTAAGTAAAATTATCAGCCGTGACTTAAGTTTAATATTAGCAAAGTTATTCGAGTGGAGGCCAGCCGTGGCCGTGGTAACACTCGATCCGTTGCCAAAAGCTGACGGCTGCCGCTGAAGATACAGCAATAAAGCCTGTTGTGCACTTGTGCGTTAATATCGCCTCGCCGCTGAGGATTAGCTCCCGCCTCGTCGCATTATTGCTCTGTAATAAGCAAAGCCGAAGTTGACATTGTCCGCTTGCTTTTGTTTAGCTCGCTTGATATCTTTCAAGTCCACTGCCGGGACTTGAATAAACATTTTAATAATAAATATCTTTTGCGTTTAAATGGTTTCGATTTACGCTGTGCAATGTAGATGTGTTGTTGAGTTATAATGCAGAAGGTACAGTGAGTTAGTATTTTTTTTATTAGGAAAACAAACAGAAAAAGGAAAATTACAACTCATCAACTAAATACCTTTAAAATATTATCGCATACAGTTTTCTAAAAATTAGCCTGTTAGCACTCGCAGCTTTTGTCAAAATCAAGTTAAGTCACAAGAATAAAAAATGAGATATAATAACATTGTCACCCATTTTTAATTACGGGTCGAAGAGGAATTGAACACGTCATTTTTTTTTGGTACATTAAAATCCAAGATGGATATCTGTATGGATTTTCAATTGCAAGCCACATAACATAATACGAGCTATGTGTGAAATCACACAACAAATATCAATATCTTAAACAAAATAAGAAACATATGAGTAAGTTAATAGACATGTCATATTAATGAATCGCGGTAAATCTTTCCTTTGAAGTAAATACTGTAGTATCTATTTAACGCATTTACGAGTCGATGAATTAAGGGGTATGAAGTAAAGTAATCAATATTTGAAGTTTTAAATATATCTGATATATGTATGTAGTAGGATACAATTAGAAAATTAGGTGGAATCGGTTTTATCTTTAAAATGTGACTGCGGTTACATTGAATTCCCGGAGAAATAAACCAACGTTTGCTCGCCATCCGAACCTGTCTATCCTTTTCTTTCACTTAATCCACCAGAGGCTGTCCTATTTTATCCGTCGTACATCACGTTCATAAGAGCGATCTAAGCTCCTAAAACGAGTGTTTATTACTAGTCCTTCGAGTCGGACTCTAGTGAATTTCTGATAGAGAACTTGTGGTAAATTGGGCCTTTTGTCTTCCGGCTAAGAGCGGTCATATATTCAGTTCAAGAATGGTCCAGGTGCGTGGCTAATGGTTTTATCTCGCCTTTACTCTCCACACGAGTGTGGCTCGAGAAATGGTAAGCTTTTGGGATTTATTTAATTTGTAGCGGTCGCAGGAGCGATGCGATGCTCAATTTTTCATCGGGATGCTTGCTACGCGGTTTTTTAAACTACATTTTGTAAGTATACTTTATAGACAAAAAAAAGAAACAAATACTTTAATGGCACAAAAACATTATATAAACTATTACAATAAAATGTGGCAAAAGGTAGCCGGTTCAGCTTGTGCCGGGAAGACTAACCTAGATTATGGTTTTAATGGTTGATTTATTTGTAACAGTAAGAAGTCCCTGACATGTGTTGACTGAATTAAAAGGTTTAAATAACTTCGAAAAGCGCAGTAATAAATATATATATGCAATGATAATAAGTGTTTGATATTTTTTATCGCAGCCCTTTCAAATAATGTTTGAAATATTAATGTTGCTAAAGAACTGAAATAGACAAGTTGATTAAATAAAATAGATAAATGTACAAAGAAGGTTCTAAACGCTAACGTGTAGTATTTGCCAACAGTATCGGAGCAAGGTCCCCACGAGAAGCGGTTGCTGAACGCCCTGCTGGCCTCTTACAACACCCTGGAGCGGCCCGTAGCCAACGAGAGTGAGCCACTAGAGGTCCGGTTCGGCCTCACACTGCAGCAAATCATTGACGTGGTAAGTTCACCATCACACTTATTTACTACGGCTTTTAATTTAACTTAGATATGAACATCTATTATGGTGACGAAAATTATTATTATTTTGTTATAAAGAAGACAGACAGACATAAAGAAGAAAAAATCAGTACAAATCAGCGATTAGACTAAAGACTGACATTCAATTGAATTCTCCTTTGAAGGGAAGGTACAAGTCAGCGCCTTTCCAGATGTTTACTTATAACTTCTATTTGGCAGTTAATAGTAGGGAACAGTGGATATAGGCTCTCTAGTTTACTATGAGAAACATTGAAGTATATAAATCTTTATTGTTTTTATATTATAGTACCTTTGAAATTTTTATCTGCATATACCAATTAGTTAAGATGGCTGAATGACGTCGAACGGGACTTAAAAAACATTGGCGTTAAAATCTGGAAGCGAAAAGCTCAAAGTAGACCGTCATGGGGAAAGTTACTAGACCAGGCCCAAACCCATCCGCGGCTGTAGGGTCTCAGATGTCGATGATGATGATGTATATACCAATTTTGCGTAATTAGACTATTTTAATTGGGTTAAAAAGACGTGAGATGTTATCTTTTTCACTAAGCTTATTAATATACTGTTAGAAGATCTATATAATGAGTTTGCTTTTTTAACATAATCTATCCCTTTCAAAATAAAATGTATGCCATTATATTCAAACAAAAAAACAAACTTATTTTTGGGTTAGATACAGATACTATTTTTTTTTTAATATCTAAAACATTAATATTATTTATGAAATGACATGATATTAATAAATATGAGAAAACGAAAAAAAATACTAGTAATGAAATAGTTGATGATGGTTAATTCTAAATTTTTAGGTTGTGTTCTTTGAAACATATTGTCGTGCACAACCATTCGATTTCTTTCGTCAACTATATCTAAATACAAGAAGAACCTTAAGTTTGAGTAGAAAAATATTTTAATAATAATGATCGTTTTGTCTGTACATCAGGAAAGGAAATGTTTAACATTACTATGTATGGGGGAGTAGCTAACGGATACCTCGAAGATTTTCTGATTAATTTTATTTGTTTTTCGTTTTCATAGTAATATATATCATTTATATATATCATTAATAATCGTTTTTAATAAATTATTGAATTCAATTAAGAAGAGAAAATTTGATGATAGAAAAGAGTGGAGGTAGAATGTAGAATTGAAGTTTGTGGTGCAATTTAACTGTCAATATTATTATTTGCTTCAACATTCGATTTTCTTACGACATATGTATACTTCTTTCTAAATTTTTTTTTGTCTCTTTTTAATTCGTTTGATATGTCTACGTTATAAACAAACCAGATACATAACCATAGAAAGCAACTGCCTCGATAATTTGCAGCTGTATTAGATTTTTATTGTACGCCTGATTATATAACACTTCTTAAGTGTCATACTTTAAGCTCCATCGTTCAACTATAAAAATATCATGACGATTCCTTTTTATTTCATAGTCTTGTAAGTCTACAAAGACATTTCTTCAGTCCATAATTTTCCATTTCTACTTTTTAAAAGCGCTATCTTAGAATATAAAAACGGAAATAGTCATAGAGCGCAAAAAATCTTACATTGTATTTCTTATTTTTTATATCGTGTACAGAGCTTTAAAATACGTTTAATTTGTTTCAATGACTAAAAGGATATTGTTTTTAAAAATGCACATCATTTAAGCTGTAACTTGTAATGCAAGGACAATGTTTTGACAAGTTAAGAAACATATGTTTCAATTATTTGAGCATGTAGAAATTATGAATGATAAGAAAAATTTAATTAATTTTATTCTTTAATAGTAGCACGGACTTATCGCTTCAAACTTTTAATAATATATAAAGCGTGCGCGCGGGCGGTATATCTCTCATATTTGAAACCTTCAAGTAAAACCCGTATTCCTTTTTTAAATACTACCAAACCATCGGTTCTTTTGTAGTTTTGATGTATTATATATAGCATTAAATACTGTAAAAAAATCGTTATTATTTAAAAAAAATATAAATTTAAAGTCAACAGTAATGCGTTAAAACTACTGCAATATTTAAAGACAATAAACTAAATGTCTGTGATATTATTCGTATTTCCACTTTAATTAACATAACAGGGTACTATCGATAAAGTTTATATTATGTCCCTACTGATTAGAGCCTTTATTAATATTGCGATGTATTTGTTAGTGGGAATGTACATGCGGATATGGTAGTAAAATTTATTAACGGACCCAAAAGCGCTTGGGGTACGATTGTGATAGTAACAAATAATGTTGCCTCCAACTTATAACGTATCGAAGATAATGGTACCCTGGACAATAACATGTTTGCCTTAATAGCATATTCAAAAAAGACTGTTGTATTTTCTTGAAGGTAACTTTGTTAACTTGCATATATTTTTATGGTAGTACATACAAGCGGGTACATTACGGCTAAGCATAAAGAATTCTACGCTAAAATAGTAGCGATCTACATTGCTAGAACTCCAGTATAGGTTACATCAGAAAATGAGAGAAGGACAAGCCTGAAGCCTGGATTGGGATGTTCCGTAAGCTTCACTTACAAAACACGCCAGCGGAACAACGAAGTACTAATACTAAAATACTTTTTCTAGACATTAGGATTTTTATTAGGAATTATCTTTCCCGGTGCAGACGGCTCATTAATGCAACACCTGCTGGAACTATCCTTAGATCCATACTACTGTTAATTATAGTTCATCATTACTTAAATTACTTGGTAAATTATAAAGCTAGGATTAGAAATTGAGTCTAGTAAAAGAATTGTATAGATTTTATTTAAAAGTCAACAAATTCATTTGTGTTCAAATCTTTCCACATCCACTACAAATAAGTTGGAGGAATCTTACAATGGCTTTACTTCTGTTGTAATAAAACTTTCAAGTTCCAAACTGTACTTTATTTTGTGAAGAGATTAAAGGTCGTCGATCTCTTCCTGTTTTCTTAAGACTGGAACTTGATAGAAGTAGTTCTAGCGAGAACAACATCACTTGATCCCGACTTTAGTAATCTGAACACTATTTTCTCGTTACACTTTTAGATGAAAATGGTTTTAACATTAATTAATTGTTGAGACAACTTCAGAATTAGGTAAGTGTTTTAATGAAATGAAATTTAATTACACTACAAACGTTCTATTATATGGTCTAGATTAATATACATACTTTTAGGTCATTTTTAAGTTCTAATTTTTACTTATTGTTTAATTCCATTATTTAATGTCTTTCTGACATATTTTTAAGTAAATTTAGGTTATCCTAGACAGCTGTTCTTTTGGAAATTTATAGTAAAGTCGTTGAAGTGGAATTTGCTTTATAGAAATCCGGTTAACAAAGTACTCTAGTATCCGTGATCTGAGGGAACAAAACGGAAGTTATACATGAGCGAGATAAGGTTCTGTTGGAAAATGGAACAAGAACGGAACAGAGTAAGTCGACAATAGTCGGCGGTAGCGCCGCGGGCGTAAGGCTTTCAAAGCGGTCGGAACTTTCGCATCTTTTAGCAATATTTTCACAGTGTCATTGGCAAGCCTGGAATATTTTTTAATATCAAACAACCACTATTTTATTTTATTATACTACATTTTTGCGTAAAAATGTTAATTCTACGATAAATTATTAATATAAACATAATATTGAGGTTATTATCTGAAAGATCGTGATGCGTTTTGGATTAAAACACGGTTTTTCTTTAAAAGCTCATCAAACCAAGAAACGTAAGCAAGATTGAAAGGTGATAATCTTCGATCAGCTACGAAAATATTCAGAATGGTTAATGAAATTTTAAACTCTAATCGGAGTTATTGAAATATTTAATTAAATTATCTCTTGTCACATTATGCTGGTGTTGTGTTGGCAGGACTGTATGTTAAAAACAATTATTTCAGAATAAAAAAGTTGAGTCATTCTATGATAAGGGGTTGCCGGAGGCGCCGAATAGCAGCGAGGAAGTCTGAAATTCGTTAATTAGCCAAATGGAATGCCCATCTTTTATCTTACTTCTCGTATGTATATTGTGTATATTCTATTAAGAATATGTTTCAGGAGTATTGTGTCACAATTTTAATTGTTATTCTTTAAGGTTAACAAAAACTTTTAACATCAGCGTTTGTGGATGCTATATCTGTTCACATTTTTTAATTTTCAAATCTATATAACGTTTTAACAAATTTTACTGACGACTTTGTTAATTATTTAAGACTCGGTGTTCAGATATGGTTCACGTAATAGTCGAATAGCGGATTTGTGAAGGTTATGTGTTTCGTAGTTTATACTCTTACGTATTGGCGCTATATTTCGCGCAAGTTTTTAGTAAAATTTCATGACGACACTAGGACCCCAGTGAAATATTACCGTAGCCCCATCCAGAAGTTTAAGAAGCACGGAACTCACCTAAAATAATCGAAATATTTGTATAATGTTAATACTTTGATTTGAGTAATTTCTAATAAAAAATGTTTCTTAACATTCTAAAGAAAAGCGATATAAGGAGTACCTGTAATCGACGATCACTTAGGCGTATATATATGGTTGTAAAAGAAGCGAGACAGGTGTGTTAGGATCGCGCCAAGTGGAAATCTGTACTCCTACCTACTCCTCTGAGGGCGCGAGTGCTATGTATGTATTTCTTAATAACCCTTCATTACAAGTTTGTGAAGCTAAGAAGTTTTCACTTCTGACGTTCTATGACACAATTTTATTTTTAAATTATTAATTTTAATATTGAATTGTTTGTCACTAAGAGCAAAATTTACGTCTTTTTAACCCAAACATATTGTACAAGGAAGGCAAATAAATTGCTATGCTATTCCACCAGTATTGAACTTAAATAAGTGAAATTCTTTGAGCTATTCAAATGCCAAAGTAGGTATAATATGAATTTATATTTATAACGTGTTGCTTATTGAGAAAGTGTATTCTTTTGTACGTAAACCTTTGACACAAAAAGTGTTGATGGAAATGTCAATTAACATCGTAATTTTTAATTTTGAATCGACTAAATATTTCCCACAAGCACGATAGATGTTAGTTTTCTACGTGATGAAAACTATAAATCATATTTGTAATCTTTACCCAGGAAATATGAGGTTGTAGCTTCAAAATAATATTTAGGAATTGTGGTAAGTTAGAGGAAAATATAAGGGTATTTAGGTTGATATTTTTTTATTTTATTTAAAATAGTGCTAATTTTGTCGTTTTAATCTTAATACAGCGTAGCAAATATACATAACTTTTTATGTAAAAAATATATAGAGAAATACAAATGATGATGGACTTAACGTACCAATAAATTTTACCAGTTTACGTAAATTTACTGTATATTTTTCGTTTCCTTCTTTGCCGCGTGTTGCATTTAACAAAATAAGGATGAGAAAAACCAAATCTTGACCACAAACGTCTGGCTTAACTTGGTAAGTGGTAGGAGCCGGGCTTGGCGCCTTCGCTGCCCCGCCCTTGCAACCTCCTACGGTAAAAATGACAACATCGATTTTATCAAAATTTATCTTAATAATATTTTTTTAAATATCTATTCACGCTAAAGCACAGTATCGATTTGCACTGTAATCGAATTCTATGTAAATTATTGCTTTTGCGTTCTGAAGCACAAGCCGAAAGTGACTGGGGTACAGGAGGCGGGCGCGGCTCGGGGCGCCGCCATCGCGGCAGCCCTGTCGCATGGAGAGTCGGTGTTACGTTGATGTTGCGTCATTGCGCCTACGACCATTAGATTGTGTGTAGGGCGGCGCGCGAGGCGCCCGCGCATGAGGCCGCTCGCGCGCCGCCCGCCCCTGTGTGTCGGAGTGCGGAATCACAGCTGTCTAGAACATTGTACTGACTGCGTCCTTTCTCTCTGTTTATGTTGACATCGTCTAACCAAATAGGACGAGAAGAATCAACTACTTATAACCAATATATGGCTGTCATTGGTAAGTGTGATTAAAAGAACAAACTAAATTAACTCAATAAAATTTCTATCTTTTCTTTCTTTTATTTTTCCGTTTTTTTTCTTCTTTTAGTTTCTTTGACTCGTTCATTTGTTTCTTCTATGCGTTGACACTATCTTTAATTTCTCTTCTGCTATCATCTATCTATGAAAATTGCATTGCATTGTGGAGTATGCGGCAGATTTGAGATTTCAGTGTTTGGTTCAGAGTCTGTTGACAGTTTTAGTATGTTTTTATTGGTATCCTTGTAATGATGATCTCCAGCCATGCAAGTAGAATAGTGCGTAGACCCTGTCATGCAACCCATCGTATGAACATATCACAATTTAGACCGTTTTATTTGGTACTTTCACTAACGAGCATTCATATTACGTACCCGAAGTAAGATTAAATTTTATTTTTAAACTTCCGGCAAGTGAAGAAAGAGTTGAATGTAAAATAAAAATAAAATATTAAAATAACGGCAACATGCGACGAGATAATTTAATTTTATTAAATTGAAATTTTCTACTTAAATTAGAAAGTGCCTTCAAATTACAAAATAATAAACAAATCTATAATGTCATTAAAAGGTCTTAACTAACTTTGTACTCTTTTATTTTATTTTTTACATTGCAAATAAATTTCATTAGGATATATAGTCTTGAATTTTCGTCTTATTTATCTCGCGATAAAACTGCCGTGTAGGCCGCAATGCATTAACAATATGTGCTAATGGTTGACCTGAACATTTTTACTCATAAAAAAAAATCTAAAAGACAATGTTGCCAGCATTTCTATGCTAATTAAAAAAAATAATAAATATACATCTTAAAAGACAAATGGCGGGTGATTTAGGTTCGATTGTGTCAATTAAAAGTAACATATTGGTGAAAGATATATGTCGATTAATCAAAATTGATTGCACATCTAGTTTGGTACGTAATGATATAAATTTTCACTGTATAATGATTGTGCACAACCCGGATATCCGCTGGCATTTATTTTTTGTTTGGCTACAATCTGATTGTAGTATTTTGAAACTATGCATGGCCATGGAATGATTTATTAAAACAAAGATTAAATACATTTTAAAATTTCGCATTCAGTTTGATCATTTGACAGACAAATCGATTTTGAATGTGTAATGATACGTTTCATTTTAATTTCTACAGTAACAAAACACCATTTTATTTACTGAGTTAATTAGAGTTATTGTTAATTTTATTAAACATTATTTAAGTCAGTTTGATGTTTTATTAAAAATATAAATATAAACGATGCTTAAATAACATACTTTTACTGTTAACAATAATTAATTAAAATTCAATTGCATTTTAAATTTTGTTACTAAATTCATTTGTTTGAATCAACACTAGAAGTATGTTAGTAAGCTAATTAAATGATAATTAATTTAGCATTTACCAAAATGGCAGCTTAGTATATTTACCAAAGTTGTAGTGATCCTTACGAACCCTGGTTATGTTTGAGGAAAAATCTTGGAAAGCGGTCAAAATAAACTTCCATTGTCCTTGAGACATAAGACTCCTGTGCTTTGTGTTGTGGTATCTGTAATGATATGTTTAGTTATAGAAATGCATGATATGTACTGATGCATGCTTATGTTGTGTATGTGTTGTGAATATATCTAACGTTTAATTTCATACTAAACGTCCAGAATAACACTAGGCTTGCGTGGAGTGCGCCGCACCCGCCCAATAACGTCTCACCTCCCCACAACCACTCTTGTTTCTGTAGAAAGTTACTCAGGTATACTAAGATTGTTAGTCAAGTTTGATTATTACAAGCTGTGACGTCATCCTACTCAGGTCTCTTGTTACAGTGGGCGATTAGTACAATCTATGTGCTATGGCTTTTGTCTGTTTAGTATTATATCAGTATGTGTGATGTATTAGCCCTTCTATTTATTCATTTGCTTACTAAATTTGTTGATATTGTTTATTAATTTTATATTTAATCAGGATTTTATTAGTTTTACATTATCAACAAATTTATAGCGAAACATTTTCATTTCATTTTAGTTTTTATTCTGTATATTCTTAGTTAACATTTAGTTGACACTTGGTTACCATCTAACTCTATATTTATAGATTGTTATTGTCAAAAAATTATTAACTACAGTAATATGATTTTTGCCATAGTTGACAAATGTCATTTCGGTTAGATACAAAATTAATTTTAGTGTTTAATTATTTAAAAATAAAATGTTTCTCGCACTAGACTGGCTATGTCTTACAAACAGTTCCTTTGTTAACCCTCAAGTGAAACTTTACTCTCGAGTTGTCTAAAATGCCATTTGCTCTGAATCAATATCGAACATCGGTAGTTTTATCGTAACACTGTAAGTGTAAAAATGTTACCAACCGATTGTGAACTTCGTTACTATACCGTCTCACTAGGTGTACTAAAAACTTACAGAAAATTGTAAATTGAACAAGTCATTTACAATTTGGCGTATTACGACAAACGCAATAAACCTGTTTTTGCCCGACTGACAGAAAAATAATGTTTTCACGGGTTTATATCTATGGTTGTATGTATGTGACATATAGCCTAAACGACTTAACCGACTTTGAAGAGTTAGGTTTCATACGAAGCGTATTCTTCCGCTTTTGATTTTTTTAAATAATATACTATTTTTTATTACTTTTTACATATAAATATTATGTTTAATCTTACAAACGTAATCTTAAATTCTTTTCCATTCTAACTTTTCTAACTCTTACGCAATGAAGCAATCGAAATTTCACTTCTCAATATGATGATTTGACTTCGACAGTCTGTAAAAAGTCAAGAAATGATGCCAAATTGTTAATTCGTTCAGCTAGCAATTTGCTATCAGTTTTTAACATACTTAGTGAGATTAAAAATTGACGAAATTCACAATCGGTCGGTAACATAAGCACGCAGCCCAGATATTGCCTTCAAGTTGTTAAAACAAACTTTTGTAATATGAGTGGAGGGTATAAAGTTTGTAGGGGCCCTCACTTCAGCATTGTTACGTTGCTATCTAAATAGGGCCTCAGTTATTGTCAGTAGGCGAGTTCAAGTTGTCGTATAGCCCGTTCGGTGCGTAGTTTGGAAACAACTTTGAAACTTAATGGTTCTTGTTTAAAGTTACATTTTTCTTTGGCATCTCTTGTTCAATAGATTTTCAATTATGTACCAATTTGAATAGCATTAGATAGATGACTTTGTTAATAAATGAGAACGTATTACCTCCTAAGGCAACAAGACTAAACAACAGATCTTTAAATATACTTAAATAAATAAACACGCCGTTCAAATAAATAAATAAATAAATACTATACTTTTGTCAATAACTCGTTCATTTGCATACAAATGTAATTTTTTTTGTAATATTTTTTAGATTACAAATTTTTGACGTACTATATAAAATTATAATTTTAGTTACATATTCGGAATTTCTAGAAGGCTTCAAAATTGTTTCCAATAGCTTAATTGTATATCTTTTTCAATTATCGAGCGCCAGCGATATTGCGAACTCAATTCGTACTGATATCCAATTACATTTTCAATAAAGCATGGATATGTGTTCAGACGGACGGGATACGTTCTATGGGTATATAATTCACTATGAATTGGGTTTACATTATTCGTTTTTTAATTGCTTCTCAATACAGACACAGATAATGTCAGAAATTTGATGAATCTCGCCACAAGAAATTTTATTGAAAAAAGATTAGAAATTACACGAGAAAAATATTTTATATTACAAAAAAGTTGTTTCCAGAAAGTGAATTTGGACTTTTATTATTTGTATCTATATCATTTATTACGTTTAAATCCATACTTGAACTTGTCTAATGAAGTATTCACGTATGTCAGGAATGGAACGACTACAACTTGAGATGGAATGACAGCGAGTATGGAGGTGTCAAAGATCTGCGCATTACACCCAACAAGCTTTGGAAACCTGACGTTTTGATGTATAACAGGTAAGAATATCAAGTAACATATCAAGTAAGGCCTGACATTTAATTATTTTATTTCAGAAATGTCAAAATGAGTCACAGATAATGTGATAAAATATTAATTTGTCCATAAATAGTTTCACAAATTTGTTTCTAAGAATATAAGTGTTGATGTAAATATGCGACGTTAAAATATTAACAACTTACAATTCTTATAAACCAGAAAATCTGTGTAACTCGTATATCTACTGGAGTTAGCCTCCGAGATTTTCCGTTCGACATTTTCTCGGATTCAAGAGCGCATTCCTAAATTGGCAACCCTGATTCTACAGGATAAACACACGGCGTACAAAATACATGCCACAAGCAAGCCTATTTTATATTTCAAAGCTTTAAGCCGAGGCTAAAGAACAAAAAAAAAACTGAAGTTTTATTTGCGATTTAAAAGCTAAATGCATAGAATGAATGTAAGGGATTAAATGAGTAGTGGCGGAGTGTTTTTACAAAAAAACTTCTAGTTCGTCATATGTTGGTATTTTTCAGTAGACCCGGCGGCGTATTCAGTAAAAACGTTTATTATGCTAAGTCAAAGTTGAGACTAAAGTAGCTGGTTCATTTTGTATGATTTTAAACAAAAGCACTATGAAATTTGTTTTGTAATATAATGAACAAGTTGATTGACAATTTAACGTTTTATATTATTATATTTTTATATATAACGAGTGTAACAGTTTAGTTAATATCATGTTTAGTACCTAATTTAAGTATATTCCCGTGGAGGGTTGGCGTCAAACGGCCGGCCGTTAAACTATAGCCAAAACATCACACTTCGGACTACAGTAGATATAGAAGAGTACCTGGAGATATAGAAGAGTAGTACTCACTGTGCCGACTCTACATACGAATACATGGGAAAAGAGCAGGGAGATGATGAATTGAAAAATATATTTTTTATGTGAGATTTAACAATTGATTTTCAAGGATTCCACAACGTCAAAATGTAATTAATACTCGTACAAACAAAAAAAAAATGATTGGTTTCGGTTAACGTCAAAATTATGTATTAAAAAAGTAAATGTTTTAATAAGTGTTGTAATCATTTTATATGTCATCTTGTTCAAAAGCGACTTTTATATAAATTAAAATATAATCCAGAACTGTAACAAAAGATGTTGCTCTTCTCTACTCAAAGTAGCCTTCGAGTATCTTACTGTAACATTTACCTTGTAACATTTTCAAATCAAGGATAGAGGAAAAATGCTTATATCGATCAAGAACAGTTGCTTATGGCGAGATAAAAAGAATTTGAATTATTAAATAAATTATATTTGCATTCAACAATTACCAATAAACTGGATGGAACTTATTTAATTAACGTGGAATACAAAGAAACAATCCATTTGTATTTTTCGCTTTTTAAGTAAAGCCGAGTTTATTACTCGGCAAATATTGAGCAAATGCGCTGCACAGTTTACGCGCTGATTATATCCAGTTTATCGTGGCAATTTGTTTGCGACAGTCAGCTTTATTGTGCCTCCGCTCGTAATGTATCGCAAACTCATTTGCTGATAGCGTTGCTATGAAAACTTTCTGTTTAATGATCTCATTAAAATGTTATAATAAAGCAATCGAATAATTTTATAGGCTTAATTTGGAGGCTTTGGAGGCCTTATTTAAGTCCTCTTTCCCTTCCCAATCTTTTCTAATAAGAAAAGGGTGGGAAGGGAAAAAGGATTTCACGGGACTATCTATCCCCTCCTCTGTCTATTAAAGGTAGGTATCTGCAACTTGAAATAGTTTTTTATTAGGAATAAGCTAGCACTTGACCACAGTCCTACTTGATGTTAAACGATGTTGTGGTCGAAAGACGGTAGGCGCTAGTTTAAATATAGCTTATTCACTCTTCTCTTGAAGGACCCACTCTTGTTGCAGATGTCAATTGGCAACGGTCATTTACGTGGCTGCTTACTCGTTTTCCACCTTCTGTTATAAAATAAATAATTGAAGACTTTTACTAAGTTAACGTTTAAACGTTTGAATTCGTCTTTTCTATAGATGAATATATATCGAGTATTTTGGTGTTAGACAAAAGAAATGCTGCGGCAATAAAGGTACCCATAACCAACGATTAAGTATCTGTTAATGTATGGATGTAGAAGGAACGAGAGAGATGTACCAGGACTGCACCAAAAGGAAGTTCATGGAGCGATAATTAAAAATGTCTTAAATATCTTATCGTAACTTAAAACAAGTTGCTACTTAGTAAACCATATTTGATAACAAATAATCCAAATAACGACTGACCGGTTGGCGCAGTGGCAAAGACACTTGCCTGTCGCGCCGCAGGTCGTGGGTTCGATTCCCACCCAAGACA